>CM059428.1:157002005-157259505 GCA_030390025.1 Squalus acanthias
CCCAGCTTCTCCAGTCTATCCACGTAACTGAAGTCCCTCATCCCTGGAACCATTCTTGGAAATCTTTTCTGCACCCTCTCTAAGGCCTTCACATCCTTCCTAAAGTGTGGTGCCCAGAATTGGACACAATACTCCAGTTGAGGTCAAACCAGTGTTTTATAAAGGTTCATCATGACTTCCTTGCTTTTGTACTCTATGGGGGAGAAATTAATTGTAGCCCTGTTTGGGGCATTAACTTTTAAAAGTTGAGAAAATAAGCGTTAATGTTTCACAACTTTTAAAAAATTCGGTTTTGTGCTCCAGGAAGGAAGTGGAGCACTAAATCAAGCAAAGGCACCCAATTTCGCCCTCTATGCCTCTATTTATGTTTACGAAAGCTTGTGATTTCAAATAAAACTGTTGGACTATAACCTGGTGTTGTGCGACCTCTCTATTTATGAAGCCCAGGATCCCGTATGCTTTTTTAACCACTTTCTCAACCTGCCCTGCCACCTTCAACGATTTGTGCACATATACCCCCAGGTCTCTCAGTTCATGCATCCCTTTTAGAATTCTACTCTTCAGTTTATATTGCCTCTCCTCATTCTTCACACCAAAATGTATTCACACTTTTCTGCGTTAAATTTCATCTGCCATGTGTCCGCCCATTCCACCAGCTTGTCTATGTCTTCTTGAAATCTATTACTATCCTCCTCACTGTTCACTATACTTCCAAGTTTTATGTCATCTACAAATTTTGAATTTGTGCCCTGTAAACCCAAGTTCAAGTCATTAATATATATCAAGAAAAGCATTGGTCCTAGTACTGACCCCTGGGGAACACCACTGTATACCTTCCTCCAGTCTGAAAAACAACCGTTCACCACTACTCTCTGTTTCCTGTCACTTAGCCAATTTCGTATCCATGCTGCCACTGTCCCTTTTATTCCATGGACTTCAACTTTGCTGGCAAGCCTATTATGTGGCACTTTGCCGAACTACTTTTGGAAATCCATGTACACCACGTCAACCGCATTGCCCTCATCAACCCTCTCTGTTACCTCATCAAAAAACTCAATCAAGTTAGTTTAACATGATTTGGCTTTAACAAACCCGTGCTGGCTTTCCTTAATTAATCCATACTTGTCCAAGTGACTGTTAATTTTGTCCCCGATTATCATTTCTAAAAGCTTCCCCACTACCGAGGTTAAACTGACTGGCCTGCAGTTGCTGGGTTTATCCTTACACCCTTTCTTCAACAAGGGTGTAACATTTGCAATTCCATCGTTTCTAAAAGCTTCCCCATTACACTTCTAAATATGTAACAAGGGCAAATACAGAACTACATCATCTTGCACCTTTGAGCTTGACTCAGTCGGAAGACACTAAGCATGACATTTTATCGACGTTTATATCCGTTCTTCATTTGTGAGCTAATCATAGGGCAATCCAAAAGTTTCAGAATTGGCTTGTTACATTATCAGCCATGAGATCAAAGCTCAAACCCCAGTCTAGACTGTACAACCTCTGAAGACAGCTTGGCTAGTCTGGGACAGAACAGGGGCAGGAACGAAAACTAGCTAGAATGCATGGTTTACTGTGCTACTCAAGCACGTCTCCTGGCTGATAGACCAAACTATGGAATGAATGCTACGCAGGCACTTAAAGCTGATTCCGAGCTGAGCTTCCAATCCCATATCCTCTCCATCACAAAGACCACCTACTTGTATCTCCATAACATCGCTCGCCTTGTTACATTATATGGCTGCTGAAACCCTCATCCATGCCTTTGTCACCTCCAAACTCAATTATTCCAATGCTCTCCTGGCCAGCCTCCCATTCTCCATCCTCCATCAACTTTACCTCACCCAAAGCTCTGCTGCTCACTCATCATCACCCCTTGTTCTGGTTGACCTACATTGGCTCACAATCATCCAATGCCTCTTCTTAAAATGAAATCCCTTTATGGCCTCACTCCTCCATATCTCTGCAACCTTACAACCCTCCGAGAACTCTGTGTTTGTCAGACTCTGACCACTTGTGCATCTCTCTCTCCCTTCGCCCCACCAATAGCAGCCGTGCCTTCAGCCATCTAGGCCCTAAGATTTCACTTCCTAAAGCTCTCCACCTCCCTCTTCTTCTTAAGTCCTACCTCTTTGACCAAGCTTTTGGTCACCACTCCTAATATCTCCTTCTCTGGCTCGGCATTCTTTTATTGTCTGATTATGCTCCTGATTATGAGCATTTTGGGACATTTTTCTACATTGAAGGTTCTATATAAATGCAAGTTTCTGTTGTTGTGGTTGTACTTTGATCTCCAACTACCTATCTCCACCTGACAGTTATAAAGGATCAGTTCTAATCCCTTACACCTGTGGGACAGTGATTCTAATGTCTAGCAACTTATGAGGCAGAGGGAGGCAGACAGATGGATAGGGGAAAGGCATACATAGAGAGAAAGGTCAACAGGCAGTTCCTTTCCTCATTCTAATTTGATTTATTTTTTAAAACAGACAAGTTAAATTGTGAAAACAAGCAAAGGTGCTTCAGTGGAAACAGATAAGAAGGAATGGTAGGAGGGGAAGGGGAGGAGGGAATTTAGTTAATGGTGAGCGTGCCTTGTACCTCTAACACCCACCCTTGGGGGGTGTGATTGGGAGTGTGGGGAGCTGGATGGAGGAGTAAGTGTACGATGAATGACAGTTGAGCAAGGGGGAGGAGAGGTTACAGGAACTGAGTGGATAATTCTAAGAGGTAATGATAGGAGTATGAGGGTGGTAGGAAGGAGAATGAGGAGTGGGTCAGGTGAGGGGGTATGATAGGCAATGAGAGTCAGGGAGTGGGGTAATGGATGAATGATTGGGAAGAGGATGGTACAGGAGCGGCTGAGGGTCACATTTTCCCGCAGCCACCACCCCAAATGCAGCCTCCAGCTGTTGGTGGCTCCATTGCCTAACACACCATGTCATACTGTCCAACACGTGAAAGGAAAGGAGAAAAGAAAAATATAGAGAGAAGCAGGAGGAGATAGAAAGAGAGAGAGAGCGAGAATCAAAAAGAATTAAGAGGAGAGAAGCCCGTTAAACATCTCTCCTAATTTTTATTTCCATTGACGTCGACGGAACAATAATCAGGAGAGATGTCAAATGGGCTCCAACTCGCTGTCGGCCATTTTACACTAGCGCACAAAGTCAAGATGACCCCCTATGAGTGCTGCATGACCTCACATGTATCACAATTCATATGGATATGTAAAACGTGGGTGAGCTACAGGGATCTTATTTGTACCCAGACATATAAACCTTAAAGGTGACAGTAAAATTCTACAACAATAAATCAATAAAACAATAATCTATTTACTAGAAAAAGATTATGTGCTAAATACACGTAACAGGCCATCAGATGACATCCCGTATTTCTGTGTTCAATTGGCCTTCCTCGTGGATAGTTAACCATAAAGTACAAACTGATCTTTTAAAATAGCAGAAGCCCAAAACAGAATATATTCCTCCCACTAATTTCTTGTTTTAGAGACAGTTCCGTGGATGTTATTCTGAATAGACAACTTATACCGCAATAAAAAAACGAGGTCACATTTTATCTGCTGTGAAATAAACATACAGTTTAATTCTTTCCGCTCCTTTTGATATTTTTCCTTAATATTTAAATAGCAAAAGATAAATGTTCATCATTTATTAGCATACTTAGTAGATTTAGTGCATCTGAGGAGAAAAATGTGTTGCACACAACTCTCCCAGTTTTCTACCCTGATCTCACCTCTTCTCATAAAGATGATGGTTTATGTTGGATTACAAAGTAACAGCCCTCCAGGACATCACCCAAATGGCCATTATTGCTGTGTTAGTCTAGGCAGTGAGTGTCGGCTGGTTACTAATCAGCGGGTGAGCATCGCGCCTGAGCCTAGAACCCAAGTCTGTTCTCACCCAACTTTACTTTAGGTTTTCAAGATTATAAAAGGTGCATGAACGGAACATTGGGCGGGCTCTGATACAACTGTGCCATGCTCCCCACCTCATTTTCCTCTCTGTGCTCCGTCCAGACGATCCATTGTATCCAGGCATAAAAGAGGAAAATCTGTCCCAATTATCTCTTGTAAATACCTACTCACACATCATGGCCCAGATATTCCGATCGCAGGTCTCCCGCGGGCGGAGGGCTGCGATCTGGAAAAATCTACGCCCTTACCTGAGGGCTCCCGGGAGGCGCACAGTTCCGCTGCTGGGCCTTTCCAAACTGCCGGTGCGCAGGGCCCACGTATCCCAGAGGCGCATGTAGTTCGCAGCGTCCCTGGGATCACGTGGGCCATGGGGAGCCAATCAGAGAAGGGAATCTCCCTTCATACATTTGACAGGAAGACCTGTCAAATATACGAATGGAGATCACCCCCAAAACATAGTAAAACTTCAAATAATTTTTTTTAAAAATCACATTTTTAAAATGACTTGAAATTACATAAATTAACTATTTTAAACAAAAAATTAAATTTTTGAAAAAAATAATTAAAGTTTTTAACGGGGCTAAAAATAAACTTACCTTTTTTTAAAGTATTTTTAAATGATAAATCAGTGGGAATTTTTTTTTTTTTTTTTTTCAACTCTTATCCTGGTAAAAGCAGGCCTTACGCCTGCTTTTACCAGGCACAAGAATTGTAAGGGTTTTCTGCGGGCAGAGGGTCTCCAAAAAGCGGAACTATCCGCCCACAGATGCCCTTCTCCCGGGCAGCCGGAGGATCTGTCAAGAGCTTTCTTGACCGATCGGAAATGCCGGTTTTCAGCACATGTGCTGTGCGTGCCTAAAAACCGGCATTTCCAATGTCCCTACAGGTGGGTACACAGCGCGTACCCACCCGTAGGGATCGGAATATCCGGCCCATTAACGAATTTTAAGTGTGGAAAGTAACAAAAAAACAGTCCCCATTAAACTGAACTGAGAGATCTCAGTCATGTAGAGGATCATTTTTCTTATATTACTTGGATATTTATAGGCTGGGAAATCTTAGGGGAAAATACAGATTTATTAAAATTAATATTAAAAAGAATTGAAAGCTCCTTAAATAATTGGTTATCCCATGGACTTTTTCCTACTTTTCAAAATATTCTTAAAGCATTGACCATGTATATTACATAAATAATAGGGGCAGAAGAGAAAAACTACAGGTTGTGACTCATTTTGTCAGGATTCTACCACGATTCAGAAACTATTACAGTTTTGCTTTTGTGATTTTAATGTCAGCAAGTCCCCAATATTGAATTACTTCATCAAATCATCTTGGCAAACTATGCAATTCCTGTCGTCTCTCCTCCCCCTTACTACACCGTAAAATAGCTGATGGAAGACTGCAGTATTTTTTGAACTCCAGTCTTGTACTTACCTTGTTTATTACTTACTTACATTGTCTATACTATGAGCAGTAGGCTTGAAACAGGAAAAATGTTAGGGATTTCAGGGATTTATGTTATACAAGTCATTTTACTGGTCTTCACTCTGGTAAAGGTCCCACAGTGATCTAACTAGTTATATAACAGGTTTAAATGGATGATTCAAATCAGTTAAACAAGAAGCATTGTTTACTAGGTAAGTTTTTTTTTAATTAGCATTTAAGGTCACGAGAAGCAGGCATAATAAAATCCCTTCGGAAATAACCTGAAATTGAATAACAATTAAGGAGTTTTGTTTTCTCTGGTAGTGCACTGGTTAGCACATTCACAAAAAAATCCTTTGTCAGCTACTTTAATCCAGTTGTTAATTCAGTTATTTTAGAATCATAGAATAATAGAATCATAGAATGGTTACTGCACAGAAGGAGGCCTTTCAGCCCATCGAGCCCGTGCCGACACTCTGCAAGAGCACCTCAGCTAGTCCCACTCCTTCACCCTTTCCCTGTAGCCCTGCAATTTTTTTTCCTTCAGGTACTTATCCAATTCCTTTTTGAAAGCCACGATTGAATCTGCCTCCACCATCCTTTCAGGCAGCACATTCCAGATCCTAACCACTCGCTGCGTAAAAAAGTTTTTCCGCATGTCGCCTTTGGTTCTTCTGCCAATCACCTTAAATGTGAGTCCTCTGGTTCTCGACCCTTCCGCCAATGGGAACAGTTTCTCTCTATCTGCTCTGTCTGGTCCCCTCATGATTTTGAACACCTCTATCAAATCTCCTCTCAGCATTCTCTGCTCTAAGGAGCACAACCCCAGCTTCTCCAGTCTATCCACGTAACTGAAGTCCCTTATCCCTGGAACCATTCTTGTAAATCTTTTCTGCACCCTCTCTAACGCATCACCATGGAAAGGATGGCAACCTCCGTGGAAAGGATGGCTACCTCTGTGGTAAGGCTGGCTACAGTAGAGGAGAGGATGGCTACGGCCATGGAGGAGCTTAGTCACCAGGGTATTGAAAACATGGTCCTTGTTCAGAATAGACTGGCATCTCTTGAGGAGCGATGGTCAGCTATTGACCATAGAAACCAGACCTTCATGGAAGTCCTCTGGAGTAGGACTTCCAGTGCAGAAATGGGTCCTCATGGCCCCCCTGAAGTACAGCAAGGTGCTGTCAAGCCACTTGCAAGCTCTGAAGTGGGGCTGACCCATGAGAGGGATGTTGGTGACAGACAACAAGGAAGTGGGGGCTCCTCTCCAAGTGCTCACACGACCATGCCACGGCAAAGCCCTCAGTCAGAGCCCCACCAGAGTCCTCACCCAACTGAGATGGGCATCTCATCCCCTGCACAGCTGCAGGAGCAGCAGACTGTTGCCAAGCCCTCACAGGTTCGCAACCCCAGAGGACAGCTGCCAAAGGTGTTGAGACAGGAGCAGCAAGAAAGTGAGCAAGGGGCCACCACTTCTGCTGAAGCCACAGGGGAAGCACCACGTAGGAGCACGCGTAAGAGGAAGATAAAGCACAAGTAGTCACAAGGGTAGTCACTTGGGTGTTCTGTTGTATTGATTTTTGACAAGCCATCCTTGAATTGTTAGGATAAACAGATTTGATGGCAAACTGTTGAAGTTGTGGCCTGTGTCATTTCGCAAATGGGACTTCCACACTGAGGGCTTAGGGCGACTTGCAATTGTCTGTATGGTGGTCAGTGTGATAGGAATCCGCAGGTTCTTGTCCATTGTCAATGCTCTGGTAAGAAGGTGCGAGGCAAAAGTGTTTGATTGTGCAGGCTAAGCAAATCTGGCCAACATGAGTGCGTCCCTTGCATCCCGGGCAGCAATGTGGTCGCGCGCTGGCCTCTGCAGCTTCAAGTGGGTGAGCAGCAGCTTGGCGCTCCTGTTGTTGCTGCTGCTGTTGATGCTGCTGTTGTTCAGGGTTCTACTGCTGCCGCGGCTGGTCTTCGTCCGATTCTGATGTCCAGGAGGAAAGGAAATGAATGGTTCCCATGCTTCTGGTATATACCTCAGTTGAGGAAGCACTCAGTCAAGGTGGGGAGAGGGGTTTCCCAGGAGGTCACACTGGAGATGGGTATCAGGCTCCAAACTTCCACAACAATGAGTAGGCCTGCTAAAAGTTCCCCCAGACCTGAGACAACAAAGTTCTGCCACCTGCAAATGACCATTGGTGAAAACTCCTTTTTAATGGTGGAGCTGCAGCTGTTAGTAAGCAATCCACTTGTGAGGCCGCCAAGATTAACTGGCGTGTTCCGGAGGAGACGTGCAGGACGGGGGAAATGTGCTAAAATCAGAAAGGTCTCTCAAAATGGGATTATAGAGGCACTTAACTGGTAGTTAAGGGCCTTAAGGGCCTATCCCGCCTGTTGGAGGCAGGATGGAAACGGGGTCTGAAACCACGAATGTGGGAAAATTGCTTGGAGGCGGGATGGAGGCAGGATCGGAGCCGCTCACCATTTTTTGCGATTTTTACAACTCACACGCCTCCAATCCCACCTCCTCGGGCCTGGCAAAATCGAGCCCCATGCCTCTGTTTATGAAGCCCAGGATCCCGAATGCTTTTTTAACGGCTTTCGCTACCTGCCCTGCCACCTTCAATGATTTGTGCACATATACCCCCAGGGTCTCCCTGTTCATGCATCCCCTTTAGAATTGTACCCTTTAGTTTATATTGCCGCTCCTCATTCTTCCTACCAAAATGTATCACTTCGCACTTTTCTGCTTTAAATTTCATCTGCCACGTGTCCGCCTATTCCACCAGCCTGTCTATGTCCTGTTGAAGTCTATCACTCTCCTCCTCACTGTTCACTTTACTATCAAGTTTTTTGTCATCTGCAAATTTTGAAATTGTGCCCTGTACACCCAAGTCTAAGTCATTAATATATATCAAGAAAAGTAGTGTTCCTAGTACCAACCCCTGGGGAACACCACTGTATACCTTCCTCTAGTCCGATAAACAACCGTTCACCACTACTCTCTGTTTCCTGTCACTTAGCCAATTTCGTATCCATGCTGCCACTGTCCCTTTTATTCCATGGGCTTCAACTTTGCTGGTAAGCCTATTATGTGGTACTTTATCAAACAACTTTTGGAAGTCCATGTACACCACATCAACCGCATTGCCCTCATCAACCCTCTCTATTACCTCATCAAAAAACTCAATCAAGTTAGTTAAACATGATTTGCCTTTAACAAATCCGTGCTGGCTTTCCTTAATTAATCCACACTTGTCCAAGTGACTGTTAATTTTGTCCCCGATTATCATTTCTAAAAGCTTCCCCACTACTGAGGTTAAACTGACTGGTCTGTAGTTGCTGGGTTTATCCTTACACCCTTTCTTCAACAAGAGTGTAACATTTGCAATTCTCCAGTCCTCTGGCACCATCCCCGTATCCAAGGAGGATTGGAAGATTATGGCCAGTACCTCCACAATTTCCACCTTTACTTCCCTCAGCATCCGAGGATGCATACCATCCGGTCCTGGTGACTTATCTACTTTAAGTACAGCCAGCCTTTCTAGTACCTCCTCTTTATCAATTTTTATCCCATGCCGTATCTCCACTACCTCCACTTTCACCATGACTTTTGCAGCATCTTCTTCCTTGGTAAAGACAGATGCAAAGTACTCATTTAGTACCTCAGCCATGCCCTCTGCCTCCATGCGTTGGTCTCCTGTTTGGTCCCTAATCGGCCCCACCCCTCCTCTTACTACCCGTTTACTATTTATATGCCTATAGAAGACTTCTGGATTCCCTCTTATGTTAGCTGCCAATCTATTCTCATACTCTCTCTTTGCCCCTCTTATTTCCTTTTTCACTTCCCCTCTGAACTTTCTATATTCAGCCTGGTTCTCACTTGTATTCTCAACCTGACATCTGTCATACGCGCCCTTTTTCTGCTTCATCTTACTCTCAGGTGGGAAATTTTGCCGGTGCTCAGGGGACGGGTTTGGAGGCGGGACCAGTGGCAAAATTGCAAAGATTGACAGCGGGTCCTGAACCCGCTGTCAAGCCGCCTCCAAACAATCTTCCTGGGTGTCGGTCCCCGATTTGCGTATGGACCCGACACCTAGTGGCGGGAAGAAGATTATAGGCACTTAACTGCTTGTTAACAGGTTGTTAACAGGCTGTTAAGAGGCTTTTACCAATTTTGACAGGTCTGCTGCGGGGTTCCCGATGTCCGGACACCACGCCAGGGTAAGTATGGCGTGCTGTGGGTCTACTGTAATGTTTCTGCATTGATGACAGCTGCAGAAGTGATATGAAGGATCCAGTGGTACACTGGTGAGTTTCAGAGGTAAGAAACTTTTGTGAAAACCTTTTTTAATGTATTTAGACTTTTCTGTAGGTAACAAGTTTTGAAATGTTTGTGTAGTCCCACCTCATTGGGAGAACCTCTCTCCCCAGTGACAGATCACTTCTGTAACCTCACCTGCAGCTGCCATCTGTTCTAGCCTAAGGAGGGAGTCACTGGAGAGCCTGGGTGCAAGGGCTCACCTTTGTACAATGATTGTCAGTGTTTGCAGCACCTCAATGCTGTCAAGCACTGAAAAATCACCTGTCAAAAAAAATTGTGTGTGGCCCCTTTAAGAAAACTGGCAGATGATGCTGTCATCAACTGACGTCATCTGACACCAGCTTTCTCTTAATTGACCGGCAAGCCCGCAGGGCATGTTTAACAAGGCCAATTGACGCAAAATAGCGTCTGTGCGTCGGACATCGTTGGGGGCGGGATCGGAACCCAGAAGGCAGTTGTCCCGCCCCCAAGCTGCATCGAAAGGTAAAATCCAGTCCATTATCTCGTTCATCATCCAGGGAGCTCTGGCTTTGGTTGCCCTACCTTTCCCCCTCGTGGGAATGTACCTCGACTGTACCCGAACCATCGCCTCTTTAAAGGCAGCCCATTGTTTGATTACAGTTTTGCCTGCCAATATTTGATTCAAATTTACCCGGGCCAGATCCATTCTCAACCCACTGAAATTGGCCTTCCTCCAATTAAGTATTTTTACTCAGATTGCTCCCTGTCCTTTTCCATAGCTAGTCTAAACTTTATGATACTGTGATCACTGTTCCCTAAATGTTCCCCTACTGACACTTGCTCTACTTGACCCACCTCATTCCCCAGAATCAGATCCAGCAATGCCTCCTCCCTCATTAGGCCGGAAACATACTGATCAAGAAAGTTCTCCTGAACACACTTCAGAAATTATTCTCCCTCTCTGCCCTTTATACTCTTACTATCCCAGTCTATATTAGGATAGTTGAAGACCCCCATTATCACTACTCTATAGTTCTTGCACCTCTCTGTAATTTCTCTGTCAATTTCCTCCTCTATATCCTTCCCAATAGTTGGCGACCTATAGAATACACCTAGTAACGTAATGGCACCTCTATTATTTCTTAACTCTAACTAAGTAGATTCTGTCCTTGTCCCCTCCAGGACATCCTCTCTCTCCAGCTCTGTAACATTCTCCTTAACCAATACTGCCACACCATTTCCTTTCTTTCCTTCCATATCTTTCCTGAACACCTTATATCCAGGAATATTTAGTACCCAATCCTGCCCTTTTTTGAGCCAGGTCTCCGTTATCGCCACAACATCGTATTCCCATGTGTCTATTTGTGCCTGCAGCTCACCAACCTTATTTACCACACTTCGTGTATTCACACACATGCACTGTAAACCTATCTTAGACCTTCTTGTATTCTCTCTTAGTCTGACCCCACTGAATACCATACACATGTCTTCTTGAAGTCTATTTTAAACAAGTTAACGATTTGTTAAAATAGCGCACTAAAGGAATTTTACACAAGCGTGCTAACCACTTCTTCTCTTCTTCTTAGGCAGTCCCTCAGAACCGAGGATGACTTGCATCCACACTAAAAATGAGTTCGCAGGTGACTGATGAGTCCAATGCGGGACCTACAGTCTCTGTCACAGGTGGGGCAGATGGTGGTTGAAGGGGCAAGTGGGTGGGGTGCTTGGGTTGATGTGTGCTCCTTCCACTGCTTGCACTTGGCTTCCGCTTGCTTCCGGCGAAGAGACTCGAGATGTTCGGCGCCTTGCCGAATGCTTCTCCTCCACTTTGTACGGTCTTGGGCCAGGAATTCACAGGGTCGGTGGGGATGTTGCATTTTTTCAAGGAGGCTTTGAGGGTGTCCTTGAAGCGTTTCCTCTGCCCACCTGGGGCTCTCTTGCCGTGTCGGAGCTCCAAGTAGAGCGCTTGTTTTGGGAGTCTCGTATCTGGAAAGGCTAACCACTGCACTGCCAGTGAAAATTAGTTCCCCAAATTTTTTACTCCTAGCACGTTTTTTTAATGTGACTGCAGCAGGATATTTCTACGTGTTCAGCGGTTGCAATAGCGGGAGCAAAGGGCCTCGATTGTTCCTCAAGATTGGGCAATACTGTAACGATCCTTTCACATTGTCAATCTAGGAGAGAACCTTTGAACTGGTTTTAACTACTTCAAGCTATGGACACATGCTGAGGATTTAATACTGTTGATTGATCTACAGTAAACTGTTGTACATATTTTGCAGAACTGCTTGTAATGTCTCTTTCATTGTGGGGGTCTATGGTTAATAAAGCACAGCTGCACATATTATGGCTGATGTGGTGTCCAAATATTTACCTGATAGATAAAAATTCGTAAACGTCTCTAAACCCATGTTGATCGCTTTTTTTGCCAAACTATTTTGACTATTGGGCAAGCTGACCATGTAGGGATTAGTGGTAGCAATTTTTTTCTCCCATTGCTTGAATATAATCTGCGCACCGCTCATACTGAACTGTGGAGCGCGAGGCTTTACTGATCTCTGTGTATGAGAAAGTTTTGGAACAGAACAAAAGTCATTGGCCGGGCTTTTTGCTTATGTGTCCATCCGTCCATTTCAATGGGCAGGAAATGACGGCTAGCAAACACAAAGGCAGAAAGCCTTTGAGACAATCAAGTGTGTCCCTTTCAACAGACCTTGGCTTATATGCACTCTCCCATTGGTAGCCCTGTGTACCAATCTGGACAATGATATTGTAGAGAGGGTTCAGTAAAGTCCAACGAGGATGTTTCTGAGACCCAAGCTTCTTTCATGCGAAGGGTGGCTTACTGGAGCAAAGAAAATTGAGAGGGGGCATGATCCAGATACATTTTTCAAATGTTGAAAAGTATAAGCAATGCAGAATTAAGCAAGTAACCTGGTAGACACGGAAGGGAAGATGATTATATTTGTAGATGGGTGGAGCTAATTTTCTGCAAAACTTACTATTTGATACAGGTAGATCATTAGTTGGAAAGAGAAACAAGAAAACAAGAGTTATGTCTGGTGCAGGCCAAAAATTGCAACATGTAAGCTAATGTTTAGCAAAGGACTCTTCATCAGATCTGGTCCCGTTCGGCAGGAGAGCCCCAGCCTAAACATTAACCCAGCTTTCTTATTCGGATTCCAGCTGCTGAGGATTTCTCGCATTTTCTGCTTTCGTTTCAGATTCCCAGTTTTCATGGCTTTTCTTTTCATCACCTTGTAACAAAACATGCACATTACCCAATGTAAATGACTACAGCAAAATCAATCAGTAACACTAGAGAATACCTCTGTGTGACAATGCTAACCGTCACAAGTGAGGCTACTATATAACTCAGTGAAGGTCACTGAGCTACAGTCAGTCTCATTACTGGAAGTTAATTCATAACTTCACTTCCCTCCATGAGATATTCTATTTACAATGATTGTGTTATCTTTTTCCCTTAAGAAAAATTTGCTTGTTCAAGCTGAGAGATGGATGTAAACCATCTGGTGACATGGCAGCTTTGTTATAATGGCACCAGTATGGAGTTTTCTCTTCACAGTTCTGGAATCATGTAATTTTTTTTCTAAAGGTTATTCTATTAATCACACAGTGATCATTCCTCTGTTGAATCTCTTAAGTACCTGTGCACTTCAGCTTACAAAGATGGTGCGCACTTAAATGTTAGGACATTTTCTGCCAACACATGAAAATCAGTTTTAAAAGATTTTTAAAAATATTTTAAAACTCCATATTTATTATAACCACTTGCTCGAGGGGCATGCACGAGTGAGGAAGATTAAACAAAAGTTATAATTTAAAGAAGAGAAATACATTTTTCATTTAACTTTTCTTTCATAAAGACGGGCCATTGAGGGGAACAAGTCACTTTACAGGCTTCGTATGTTCTGTAAACTATCAGTGAAATTTGAGCCTCCTGTTTTTCCAATTGAGGATATCTTTATTAGACATTCTTACCCTCAGTCACTGCACACAACAACAGGCACTAGGATCAGCGGGTGTTTTTTAGTTAGTAGAAAACACCATTGATATGTTTTCCATTTCCTTCCCACCTCATCACACAATACGGTCGCAGAACTAATAAGAAATCTGTTTCTGAATAATTTGGAAATTTATACTCTGGTGACCATCTGCAACAGGACTAGGATCATACTAGATGTTTCTCATTCATTTAATTTATCTGCCTTTCTACTTAATCTGTCTGTCTATCCTATTTTTCCCCACAAATATCTTCATTTGCAAAACCTAAATGGCTTTCGCTTATAGTGACCGTTTTCAACTCAATATTTTATGTTATGTTGGATTGCTTGTCATAGTTGCTAGTTAACGATTTCATTGCTGAGGATTTCATTAATTAAAACTTAATTAATTAAAACATAACTTTATCTTGATTAAACCAGTGTAAAAATATGCGTATTGAGATTGTACTGATTCTGGCTGGGAACTCCACTCTAATAATCAATACCATCTGCAGGTGTACTAATAGAAGCTACAGGCACAAAATAATAATGCAACCCCTGTGTCCTGAATTATATCACGAGTTATTCATAATCAATAGAATGGTGTGAAATAGGTTATACCAAATGTTGGTGTTATTTCCTCTTGAACAGTTCTACACTTTCACTTAATAAATACCATTTCATTGAGCTAATACTCGGAACATTTCCTGAGCAACGAATTTATAGTAAACTAATTGTAACAGTAGACATAAAGGGCAGGCTGCTGGAAATAGCAATTTATTAAACTTCTGAGGGCCTATATTCAGACACGAATTCAGGTTGAACAGTTATCTGGCCGTATTCTAGATATAGTGACTCTCCAGACAGGCAAGCTGCATATTGCAAACCTAGCATCGTAATTTAACTGGGGGTCAGCTTGACTCAAGAGTGTCATTGTGGCTTTGAGCTTGGCTCAGCACTCACTCCACTGGCTCAGACAATAAACCTCTAACCAGGACTTGAGCACGTAATTTGGGCTAACACTCCAGTTCAGTGCTGCATTGCCAGAGGTGTTAAACCGAGGCCATGTCTTGCTGGCCAGGTGCACATTAACACTGGAATAGGAAGACTGCAGAGTTGGTGCTCTGGAAGAATCAGACTAAATGGGTTGAAGGGCCTCCTCTGAACCAATTTTGTGAAGACACCAAATCTGGTGTTACTTGAAACTATTTTAAGTTGACTGTGGGAAGAGGGACTGGACCTGGACCTATGATACTGAATGTGACATTGTACTGGTGATGGCATACAGCAGTACACTAGATATTTTTCACCCTTTACTATCACCGATATACAGCAATGGGGTATAGGGAGGTTATGCTTCAGTTATACAGGGCATTGGTGAGACCACATCTGGAGTACTGTGTACAGTATTGGTCTCCTCATTTAAGGAAGGATGTAAATGCATTGGAAGCAGTTCAGAGAAGGTTTACTAGACTAATACCTGGAATGGCCAGGTTGTCTTATGAGGAAAGGTTGGACAGGCTGGGCTTGTATCCGCTGGAGTTTAGAAGAGTAAGAGGTGGCTTGATTGAAACATATAAGATCCTGAGGGGTCTGGACAGGGTGGATGTGGAGAGGATGTTTCCTCTTGTGGGAGAATCTAGAACTAGGGGTCACTGTTTAAAAATAAAGGGGTCGCCCATTTAAGACAGAGATGAGGAGACATTTTTTCTCAGAGGGTCGTAAGTCTTTGGAACTCTCTTCCTCAGAGGGCGGTGGAAGCAGAGTCTTTGAATATTTTTAAGGCAGAGGTAGATAGATTCTTGATAAGCAAGGGGGTGAAAAGTTATCGGGGGTAGGCGGGAATGTGGAGTAATCGGATCAGCCATGATCTTATTGAATGGAGGAGCAGGCTCGAGGGGCCGAGTGGCCAACTTCTGCTCCTAATTCGTATGTTCGTATGACTTCCAGGTAGCACATCAAATACACATTTGGCATGGCTGTAGGGATAGTGTGACCAGTTATGCTCGCGTGGCCTCCAGAACCGTTGCCCAGATGGGCTGTGCGTGTATCCATGAGCGGTATATATTTAGTGATGTGCCCGATCGGCTGCAGCCTCTCGTGCGCTCATCAAACTGGGTGGGTGGAATTTGTAGGGTGCGGTAGTTTCACACATAAACGTGAGTAGAGCCTCTCTGATTCTCCATTGGCTCCAACTACCCAAGCAGGAAGGTAGCTTAAGCCTCAGAAACTACCAGCAGGAGGCACAACACTACTCGAAACAGGGCCACACCTGAAAAACATTGGCTGTGGATAGAGGTTAACATTACACTAACAACCAAGTCCTTCGCAGACCACCAAAAAAGACCAATCAGGGCCCAGAAACACCCAAAAATATCACCAACACCAGCAGTCTGAAGAGTTCAGCATTTTATTGATATCCATCTACCTGACGCAGTCCTCATCCTGGAGACATAACATGCAAGAAGATTCAAGGATGGCACGAGGGCAGTATGCTATATAATAACAAAATCAGCTGCTAGTCAACATGTTCCACATTAGGAAAAGTGATTCTCACATTGCCTCCCCGTCACCTTTAAGGATTTTTCACCATTTTTCTCACAGAAGGGATTTAGAAATGAGTTATATTTAAGTGCGGTGTTTTAAATCAGAATGGGTTCGTGCCAATTTAAAATTCTCATCACAGCCACGTGCTGTAGCCACTAAAACAAAGAGGGAATTATTTGTTAATGGGCCAGGCATTGAAGATGTGTATTAAAGCCAGATGAAACAGCTCATGCAATGTCACAAATAAAAAGAGAAAATGTTGGAAAAGTATTTTGCTTTTGTTTATGAAGTGCCACAGCCTACAATTTACGTCAAATGGAGACAATAAAAGTCAAACGACTCATCCAGACTTTATTTAGTCAGAATGGTCCTCATTCTGGGTCCCACTTCAGCGAAGAGGTATCCAGTTTCATTGACAGTCCTACTGGTGATTCATTGAAGTTAGAGGGACAGGAAGAAAATGGACAAAGAGATACATATAAAGGCAGTCAGTCCAACTCTGTCTGGGAAGGGAACCTCACCTAATGAGGGGAAACAAAAGCAAACTACTGCGGATGCTGGAAATCTGAAATAAAAACAGAAAATGCTGGAAATACTTAGTAGGTCAGGCAGCATCTGTGGAGAGGGAAACAGAGTTAATGGGCTGGATTTTCAATGACCCGTGGAGTCGGGTTTGGAGTCGGGGGTGGGGGGGGGTTAAAGTTGCAGATTCGGGGGTCCCGACCCCATCCTGACTCCAACCCGCCTCCATGCCAGTTTCTCTGGCGGCGGGTACCCGACCTGGTCTGAGACCCGACTACCCGAGGCGGGAAGGGGATTAGTGACAATTAACTGCCTGTTAACAGGTAGTTAACAGGCAGTTTTTTGGATAATCCCTATTTTAAAAAGAAAACTGTGGGCTTCCCGACAGGTGGCAACCACTCCAAGTTATCGGGTCGGGCCGTGGGTCTGCAGGGGTTGGAGGGGTCGATATGTCCGGTGGGCAGGTGAGTGATGGGTGCATGTGTGCAGAGGTAAGTGTGTAAGGTAAGTGCTAAGTGTTGAAAAAAGTTTTACTTACCTTAACTTCCTCCTACAGGTGTCAGCCCTTCAGTTTTCGGGAGTTAGAAATCTCACCGGCACAGAAAGCAGGAAAGCCGTGGACCTGGCAAAAACAGCAGCCTCCTGTTTTCTGTGCTGGAATGATTTCTAACTCAGCCTGAAAGGAAGGACTGAAGTTAGAAATCATATTGTCAGAGTTTGACAGCTTCACAGAGCTGTCAAACGCTGATATTTCATCTGTCAAAAGCTCTTGACAGATGAAATGTCAATCTGTGACGTCACCTGTTGCTGGGTGGCCCTTAATTGGCCTGCTGAGCCCACTGGGCGGGCTCAACAAGGTCAATCAAGGGAAAATACAGTGGGTTGGCCACATCTCGATGGAGGCGGGTTCACAAGCCAGAATGTGTGATTCCCGACCCCAACCCGACCCCAGATTCAAAATCCAGCCCAATGTTTCAGGTCGATGACCTTTCATCAAAACTGGAAGAAGTTAGAGATGTAACAGTTTTTAAGTAAGTGCATGAGGGGAAACTTGTTCATCTCAAGTCGAGAGCCAGTCAGAACCAGTTGGCTGATCAAGAGATATTTAGGGCTGGATTTTCATTGACCCGTGGAGGCGGGTTTGGAGGCGTGGGGGGGGTTAAAGTTGCAGATTCGGGGGTCCCGACCCCATCCCGCCCCCAACCCGCCTCCATGCCAGTTTCGCTGGCGGCGGGTACCCGACCTGTGCTGGAACCCGCCTCCCCGAGGCGGGAAGGGGATTAGTGACAATTAACTGCCTGTTAACAGGTAGTTAACAGGTAGTTTTTTGCCTAATCCCTATTTTAAAAGCTGAAATGTGGGCTTCCCGACAGGTGCCAACCACGCCAAGTTAGCGAGGCGGACCGTGGGTGTGCAGGGGTTGGAGGGGTCGATATGTCCGGTGGGCAGGTGAGTGATGGGTGCATGTGTGCAGAGGTAAGTGTGTAAGGTAAGTGTAAAGTGTGGAAAAATGTTTTACTTACCTTAACTTCCTCCTGCAGGTGTCAGCCCTTCAGTTCTCGGGAGTCAGAAATCTCACCGGCACAGAAAGCAGAAAGGCCGTGGTGCTGTCAAAAGTTTCAGCCTCTGTTTTCTGTGCTGGAATGATTTCTAACTCAGCCTGAGAGGAAGGACTCAAGTTAGAAGACAAATTGTCAGTGTTTGACAGCTTCACAGAGCTGTCAAACGCTGATATTTCATCTGTCAAAAGCTCTTGACAGATGAAATGTCAATCTGTGACGTCACCTGTTGCCGGGTGGCCCTTAATTGGCCTGCTGAGCCCACTGGGCGGGCTCAACAAGGTCAATCAAGGGAAAATACAGTGGGTTGGCCACAAGTCGATGGAGGCGGGTCTACAACCCAAAAAGTGGGATTCCCGACTCCATCACGTCCCCAGTATCAAAATCCAGCCCTATGGGAGCCCCACTAATAGGAATAGAATGGTGTATTTTAATTATTTCTTCTTGAAGTTAATTGGATTATAACTGTTACTTTGTACATTTACTTAATGTCTATAAAATGTTTTCAGTCCACGTACCAAAAGATTGAAGAAACACACTTGGAGCCATGTGAAAGACACAATATGGAATTTTAGGGAGTCCTATTGTTACACCCCTAGATTATGCTATCATAGAGTTAAATATTGAGCAGTAGGAGCTTACAGGAGTGATCAGAGCAACTGTACCCAAGAGAACATCTAAGACAGATCTGAAACTCTCCAGATCCAGAACTTCCTGCAGGATTCCACAATACTCCCCAAAATTTAGCACAGACTGATACCCTTAGAGGTGAGCCTCCAGATCAGACAGTAACCCCACATCTTCCTCTCTCTCTGTCCCATGTTCAACACTGACAGTTTTGCTGTCATTATAACCGCAAAATCTGGGCCATAATTATTCGCTGCTTTTACCACACCGTTTTTACAGGAAAATTGCAGCTTTTGAACAGTAATTTTTTGTGTTTTGCTGAGCAAGAGATAGTTCACTCACCTCTATAGATTGTCACAACTCTGTGAAAGGTTTCCGAGGCCATTGCAGCTGGTTTTTTTCTAATTCGTTCCTGGGATGTGGGCGTCACTGGCAAGGCCAGCATTTATTGCCCATCTCTAATTGCCCCTTGAGAAGGTGGTGGTGAGCTGCCTTCTTAAACTGCTGCAGTCCGTACGATGAAGGTACTCCCACAGTGCTGTTAGGGAGGGAGTGCCAGGATTTTGACCCAGCGACGATGAAGGAACGGCAATATATTTCCAAGTCATGTGAAGAGATCGCAAAGTCTCTGTTTGAAGAATGGACTCAGTCAAGAATATTTTGTGGACTTTATGGGATTTTTTCTGAGGGTATTTTCCCTGTGATGGGATCGCCCTGTGCAGATACGTGAAAAACTGGTTTGTTAAAACTCCAGAGAACGCATGGCAGTTGGCTGTGACAAAAGAACTGTCAGTCATCCAGAATGTATGGGTTCGACCGACAGTCCTGGGAAAAGGAGGGGGGCCATTGACGAAGGGGCTGAGGACCCTGAGGCACCCGTTGAACTTGAACCTATTAGAAAGCCACTCTAATATGCAAAAGCACTTCTCACCTCCATCTCAGAAGAGAAGCAGAACAATGAACCCACTAGCCTAGCCAGCCGAAGAGGAGCCAGTTTTTCCCATCACAAAGACCGAAATATGTCCCAGACTTAGGGCCATTAGTCCAATCATGGAATACTCATGGGTCTGATGATGGCCCATCACTGACTAAGCAAAGGAGTGCTTAGAAACAAAAGGATTTTAAAGATTGGCGGGAAAGATAGGGGTAGCAAGACTCCTATAAAGATAGATCCTTTCCCACCATTCTCTCTCTCTCTCGCTCTCGCTCCACCAAGATCGACCTAACAAGAAGAAGGACCAGAGGAAGAAGCCGCTGAGCGGAGCGATCGAGACCGACTGTGTGTGGTGGTAAGCATGGTCTCGAGTGTCCCAAGCCGGATATTTTCTCAGAAGTGAAGTCTTTTTGGGCTATTCCGGGATGGAAGCTTCGTTTGGTTCCGCCAGGTGAAGGGGCTTATGCGACTGGGTAATTCGTTGGTAGGGGTGGAGTTAGAGTCCACCATAGCAACATGGGAATTACTGCATGTTACAGTCCCCAGTTGTGTACTGTATGTATGTTGTTTGTAACCTGGATCTTATTCTCCACAGAGACAGTGATTTCGTTTAGTAGTGCATGTTTTAGCCAGTGTATGTTAGATCAAATAAATATAAGTACGATTTTTCACTGAAGCATTCCTGTTCGTGAATTATTCCGTTTACACTCTGAATAATAATTCCCGGGTATAGAACTTTCGTAAGGCGGGGGCGATTCGAACCGTCCGTCTAGCAATTGGGCTCGGATCAAAACCGCTTACATCTCTTGGCGACCAGCGGCAGGACCTGGCTTAAAGGAGTGTAAATCAGTCATGGACAGCGCTTCTGGCGAAAGATCCCAAATGGAGGAAAGGATTTCTTCATATGTGTTTAAGAAGGTTAACGTCACTAAGACATGGGTGCCAGGCTTGTTGCGTGCTGAGCGTCCGGTGGACGCAGCGGCAGAATGGACGGAGGGCAAGGAGCATAGACACAGCATTGAAAAGGCGATATGGCTCGTCTGTCTACAAAGACAAGTCCAACTGCTAGATAAGCAGGTTGCTAAGTTAGAGGCAGAGCTCAGGGAGTCTGAGGCACAGTCAGACGCAAGGGCTGTAGTAGGGAGCAGGTTATGCACGGAGCTAAGGGATGAGAAGCAGAGAAGAATAAGCCAGGAGGAAGCCTTCCGTAACCATAAGGGGTTCCTACAATGCCAGGTAACTGAGGCAAAGGGGAACGAGAGGGTGGTTAGGGAGGAGAACGCTCGCTTGTCGAGTGAGGTAAAGGTGCTGGGAGAGCAGTTGAAGGATATTCAGGTGGCATACAGAGTCGCCAGTGCTGGAGGGTTTGATACGGGTAATCCTGGTCCTTGCCAGGAGCAGATCCGGAATTTGACCGATGCTCTATCTAAGGCCAAAGGGATGGTCTGCTTGGTAGCTCCGGGAATGGCCCGGGTAGATGAGGAAGAGCAGGAGGGAGATAAGGAGGACTGTGAGGCAGAGGAGGATGCTCGACCACCGCCTGAAGTGCCGGGACCAGGACCCATGTGCCCTGTCCGGCAGCGGAAATACAGTGCGCCCGTAGATGGTCAAGCGCAAGGACCACTGCAGAGTGACTTCGTGGTCCCGTATACGACCCCCCAGCTGCAGGCAATGGTCTCTAACCTGACCAAACTGACCAGCACAGGGGACCCATCTGCCCATTTTACAGATGTGGAGCAGGTGGAGGGGGGATCAATAATTGTAACGAAGCTGAGACAGACAAATTACTTTTATTTTCCCTGGATAGTAGGTTGTACCAGTCGCTCTCAGCGGGTAGCAAGAGGAGGCAGGGTACGTTAGAGGGGATAAAGGATGACATCCTAGAGGCTATGGGCCTCAGTGATGGAAGTCCCTTCTCCCGAGTGGAAAGGACACTGCAGTCAGCTGGGGAGGCACCGCAGGCTTTCGCGGACAGGCTTTGGCCCGTCTACCAGAGTGCCTGGGCGGGGGTGCCCGACTGGGCGCAGCTGCAGGGGGAGCCTAGGGCTCATTGGCTGAGGACCCTGGTGGCGAACAGCCTGCCCAGGATCAAGGTCAAAGCAGAGGGGTGGTTCGATTCCACGGATCCCCAGACCACAGAAGAGAGTGTGATCCGGCAGTTAACTCTCTCTTTTAAGAATGGTAGGGGTGAGGATGACAAACCAAAGGGCAGAGTACACGAGTTAAAGCCGAGTGGAGGCAACGTTAGAAGAGAGTGGCGCCAGGAAGGGGGTAGCTCAGAGAAGAAGCAGGGTTGATATGGGTGCGGGAGTAAAGGGCACTGGAGGAAAGACTGCCCAGTCTCTGACAAAAGGAGCGGGAAAGGGGATCCTCCAGCGCCAGTGCAGAAAGCTGCAGCTGTGGCAGGAAGCAGCACTGATCCGTTCGCGGTATTAGTGGTTGCTCTCCGCGCAGTCTTTCCGGCAGGGCAGGGTAGGGTGGACGCGGCAGCGGGCAGCGCGCTCCCATCCGCCCCGAACAATCCCGACCCATGACTAGGGGCTTCTCAGCCCGCTTACCTGTGCCCACTAAGTTATGATGCTTGGAAGAGACCGTGCGTGAAGATGGGGGTGGAGAAGGTGCAAGGGACCTATCTGCTGGACACTGGAGCTTCAAGCACCATTGTCTATGCGGATAACCCGACCACATCACCTCTATCGAGCGGGGTCCCATATAACTTAGTAGGGTTCACCGGGAACGAACAGGCTGGGTCTTTCTCCATCCCGCTAGCCATCGATCTGGGTACACTCCATACGGAATGGAAATGTGTCCTGATGCGGTGGGAGCGGGAGGGAATAGGCATTTTGGGGGCAGACTTCATACTGGCCCACAAGATATTGGTGGATTTCTGGAATCACTGTCTTTGGGGAGGCAGTATGCACGGGAAAGGAGAAGGAGGTGGTAATTATACCAGGGAAGCAAGGCAAGGGAACCGTGTGTACGATGAAGCCCAAGGGTAGTTATGACCTTGAACTTTTGGTCACTTCTACCCCGGCGGAGTACATAGCGGATGTGCGAGCCAACCTCGCGGCATTCGCTACACACAAGCACGACTGTGGGAGGGTAATAGGGGTGGAGGTCAGAGTAGAAGGAGACCCCATGGCCCGACCACAGAAACAGTACAACTTCCCCAGAGAGGCAGAGGCGGATTTAGAGATGGCATTGGGATCACTGGTTGAGCAGGGTGTGTTGAGACCCATAGCGACCCATGTGAACTCTCCGATTTGGCCGGTTAGGAAACCGGACAATTCATGGAGAGCCACTGTGGACTATCGGGTTCTTAACAAGAACATCCCAGCCTGTGCCCCCACTATCGCAGCCGTAGCCGACCTGATCGGGAGTATCCCAGCATCCGCGAAAACATTCACGGTGCTGGACATTTCGAACGGATTCTGGTCTATCCCTCTCAAAAGGGTGGACCAGTATAAGTTCGCATTCACTTTCAAGGGTCAGCAGTACACATGGACCTGCCTTCCCCAAGGGTTTCATAACAGTCCTTCTATTTTCCACCAATGTATGGCCAACTGTTTAAAAGGGGTTAGCAGACCGCAGCGGCTTGTGCAGTACGTGGACGACCTGCTTTTGTTCTCCAACGAGGGGGAGGAGCATGGCCCACTGCTGGCTGAGCTGCTGAGTCTGTTAAAGGAAGCTGGGTTCAAGGTTAATGCCAAGAAAGCACAGATCGGCCAGCAGGAAGTAAAATTCCTCGGGCTGACCGTGCGTGCTGGGGAGAGGGCCATCGATGAGGCGAGGAGGAAGGCGGTACAGGAGCTACCTGCCCCGACCACGGTAACGGGGGTAAGATCCTTCCTGGGACTCACAGGGTACTGCAGGGGTTTCATAGAGGACTATGCCGCTACGGCAGCCCCTCTACTCCGGCTCCTCCACAAGGGAGTGGGCTGGGAGTGGGATGAGGACTGCATGGCAGCTTTTAGTCGTCTGAAGAGAGATCTGCAGACCGCACCGGCTTTAGGAGCGATTGATGGGGGAAAGGAGTTCTTTTTGGAGGTAGCTGCCACAGGGGACAGTTTGAGCACAGTGCTGCTCCAGGAGCGGCATGGCAAGCTGAGGCCTGTGGTATACTCATCAAGAATCCTCACAGATGTAGAGAGGGGTTACTCCAATTGTGAGAGGCACCTGCTTGCCACACATTGGGCCGTGAGGAGATCACAAATCTTCACGGGGGCGTCCCTGATAACTCTCTTAACCCATCATACGCCCACTCAGATGCTTCTGGATGGGAGGATAAAGGACGGCACGGTGAGCAGTGCACGCATTGCTCGCTGGACTTTATTGCTCTCTCAGACGAATTTGAGTGTGAAAGGCCTCTGTGAGCCCAAGCTCGCTGCAAATTTGATCCACCCAGGGGTGGCACACAAATGTTCTGTTGAAGGGGTATGGGACGTAGACATAGGCTGGGATCCATCCCATGGACCGCGAGATCTATGTAGACGGGTCCAGTACAGTGGTGGCAGGGGAGCAGGCGGTAGTGTTTAGCGCTGCCGCAAAATGTCTAGTTAATTTCGCGAGCGGCGCAAACATCGCCGCGCCCGGGCGCTAGTTGCTTTGCGCCCCATTAGCGTCCTCTTAAGGCGCTAACGGGAGGCGCAACCAACTGAATTTTTCCCCCTAAGTAATGACATGTACCGGACGATCACGGGTTCTCAGGGAGGAGTGAATATGTGTTGGGATAAGTGGTGGGAATCCGAGGATGGGATTTATGTGTGTATGTGGGGGTCGGAAAAGATCTGCCCAGCGGATGTGTCGATCGCCTTTAGCAGGCGATGGCAGGACGCCGGGGGTGGGATTGGTTGGGATCAGAGTGTGGACTCCTGTGTGATCCCAAAATCCCCGAACACCATCAACGCCACAGAGCTCATCTCATAGACCAGGAAGCCCCCGCCCAGAGCCCCGACGGTACAGACGACTGTAGATGGGTGTCCCACCACCACCAGGGGTCCAGGGAATGGGTTGGTGTTAATCCCCACTGACAAAGTGTTGTTTCAGAACGTGCACTACGCTGTGGCATCCGTGATCCTGAACCTGACTGAAGTCTATCTGCCTGTGTGGTGTCCAAGGAAGACGGAGAAGCTTTATGAAGCTCTGCTAAAAGCGATGTTTCAGGAATTTTATGAACTGGACTATGGAAATGTAGAGAAAGAACAGCTTTATAATCTGAATGTTGGGGATAGTGTGGGGTCTGGGAGGCAGAGAAGAGGCACCTGGAACGATGTAGCCACAGCGTTCAGTACAGGAACGGGTATTGTTAATAGTATGGATGATGCACAACTCCAGATGCAGATCACTGGGTTAAAGAACCAACTGCATAAGATTCTAGGGGAAGAGAATACAGTGGTGGGTTCAGAGCTTCATGAGGACCAGGCAATGACCATTCATTTAAAGGAGGTCATTGCGGAGCTGGAGAGGCACGCTAAAACTGTTAATGATTTGATACGGGAGGACAGGAACGCCTCGGAGCAGGCTGCACGGAATTAATTTGTGTGTTGTATGGAGCATGGTTGCTGGGCGAGGGCCACAGTAACCTTGAGGACCTGAGGCAAGGTCGCATCCCTTAATGGTTAAGCAACAACCATCTCGCCGCGCTGCACCCGTATAGCAATTCGTTGAACCCGTGCCAGCTTCGTTTAGCCTCTGAAGCCTACCCTGTCCCTGTAGATTGCGGGCGGTCCAACCATACAGTGATGGGAATTGTAGTGAGGATGCCGGTAATGGGCGGGTCATCCCAGCCAGCACCGGTATACAGGGTTGAGAATATCGGGGTCATTCGTGGAGGAGTAATGTTCGTTTTAAAGCGGTCCCATCGTATGTCGTAAAGTGGGAGCATGCTATGACAGGCACTGACCTCTCCGGATGCCAGAGCCGGGGTGCACACGTAATACTGTGTCCCCAGCACTTGAATGCTTTTGCGCGACCAGAATGTGGGTTTGCTTCTGCAGGCGCGGAACCTATCAATTGCACCATGGAAGTGATGGCACCAGATCACGTACCTCCACAGGTAGCATACGTAGGGAGTGGGACATACTACTGTGTCACCACAAGTGCGCTCCGCTACCGGTACAGCCAGGATGTGTGGTGTCCGGTGAGCGAGAGCAGTTTTTGCTTCAAACCCAAGGCTGAGGTTCAAGTGGCACAAGAGCGAATTACTCCCATCCCCGAACCCTCGACCATTCGCCTCACTGTGAACAACACCTTCACACGTCTCCAGGACTATGTGGAGCATTTCGGGTACCCGATTCCTTTTCTGCCGGAACACCTCACTGAGTTAATAAAGACCGTTGAGCTCTCCCAGAAACATTTTTACACTTTAGAGCAAAAGACAGTAGAAGTGGGGGAGGAGATCAAGGGGATTGTCTCGCCACCATGGTGGGACATCGGTCTGAGTATAGAGATTCCTCCCTGGATCCGCATCTGTTCCCATGCATTAGTTATCATACAATTGTTGCTTGTAAGCTACTTGTTTTACACCAGTTGCAGGCGACAGAACCAGATGCTCCGAGCGCGGTGGCAAGGAGTGTTAGATCAATCCAGAAAGGTGTAATTGATTTATGTTGATAATGGTTTCTCCCTGCCAAAACTTGTAATGTACCAAAGTTCTGTAAGCAAGTGTATTGTATTCTGGTTATAGTTTTACACTCTGTATTGCGCGATGTGCGCTGTTGCATTTTTGTAATGTGTTACCACCTGTCAATGCTGTACTGTGTGATGTGCGCGGTGACTTTTTGGTAACATCCTGTGGATCTTATTAATGTTCTGTATTTTGACTTGAAGTTTATCGGTGGGAATTGGAACCCAGCCGTTTGAATGTGTTAAGAAGCTGTTTCGCTGATGTTTTGACTCGGTAGAAGGGAACTATGACACGCAGTAAGGGGTGCAGTTCTGGGGTTTAAAACGTAAAATCAGGGAAACAGCTTCACTTGTGGGAGACTTTGGCTTTTGCTCTCTCGTCGAGTGATGCTTTGTGGAAAGAAAAGCATCAAACGGGGGACTGAAAAGATCGCAAAGTCTCTGTTTGAAGAATGGACTCAGTCAAGAATATTTTGTGGACTTTATGGGATTTTTTCTGAGGGTATTTTCCCTGTGATGGGATTGCCGTGTGCAGATACGTGAAAAACTGGTTTGTTAAAACTCCAGAGAACGCATGGCAGTTGGCTGTGACAAAAGAACTGTCAGTCATCCAGAATGTATGGGTTCGCCTGACAGTCCTGGAAAAAGGAAGGGGGGCCATTGACGAAAGGGCTGAGGACCCTGAGGCACCCGTTGAACTTGAACCTATTAGAAAGCCACTCTAATATGCAAAAGCACTTCTCACCTTCATTTCAGAAGAGAAGCAGAACAATGAACCCACTAGCCTAGCCAGCCGAAGAGGAGCCAGTTTTTCCCAACACAAAGACCGAAATATGTCCCAGACTTAGGGCCATTAGTCCAATCACGGAATACTCATGGGTCTGATGATGGCCCATCACTGACTAAGCACCGGAGTGCTTAGAAACAAAAGGATTTTAAAGATTGGCGGGAAAGATAGGGGTAGCAAGACTCCTATAAAGATAGATCCTTTCCCACCATTCTCTCTCTCTCTCTCTCTCGCTCCACCAAGATCGACCTAACAAGAAGAAGTACCAGAGGAAGAAGCCGCTGAGCGGAGCGATCAAGACCGACTGTGTGTGGTGGTAAGCATGGTCTCGAGTGTCCTAAGCCGGATATTTTCTCAGAAGTGAAGTCTTTTTGGGTGGAAGCTTCGTTTGCTTCCGCCAGGCGAAGGGGCTTATGCGACTGGATAATTCGTTGGTAGGGGTGGAGTTAGAGTCCACCATAGCAACAAGGGAATTACTGCATGTTATAGTCCCCAGTTGTGTACTGTATGTTTGTTATTTGTAACCTGGATCTTATTCTCCACAGAGACAGTGATTTTGTTTAGTAGTGCATGTTTTAGCCAGTGTATGTTAGACCAAATAAATATAAGTACGATTTTTCACCGAAGCATTCCTGTCCGTGAATTATTTCATTTACACTCTGAATAATAATTCCCGGGTATAGAACTTTCGTAAGGCGGGGGCGATTCGAACCGTCCGTCTAGCAATTGGGCTAGGATCAAAAACCGCTTACACATGATGGTGTGTGACTTGGAGGGGAACTTGGAGCTGGTGGTGTTCCAATGCGCCTGCTGCCCTTGTCCTTCTAGTTGGTAGAGGTTGCGGGTTTGGGAGGTGCTGGTATCCATATTGTGATATGGTAGCATGGTGTTCAGTTCATATTGCTGTTGTCATGGGTCATGATGGCTATACGTGCAATTTTTCCAGAAACACAGGTCTCTCCTGCTCAGTGTGTGTCGACCTGTATGCTGCTCGTTCCACTTTGAGCTGTAGCTATATCCGACAGCTAACCTTTTGTCCTTTTCATCTTGGATAAGATGTGCCCTCTACTGGTTCAATGTGGCATACAGGACTGAAAGAAGAAGAGAAAATGCTGAAAACGCACAGCAGGTCTGTTAAACTCTCAAAAGAGAAAATACAGGTTTACGTTTTGTGTTGCAGACCCTCAGAGAACAGTAAGACTGCTCCACTTCCACATCTGAAATTATCAATATGCAAGCGTCATATTAAGAGGTGAAAAGAGTCACATAAATGGTGAGAAAGGGATACAACAAGCATCGGATACAGTAAAGATACTGCACAGAAATATTTGGTCAACGTTTACAATAGGAACCATAGCCTGTTAAGCAGAAGAAGTCTCTAATTGTGTGCACCATTCCCCCCGCTGATCCCCGCCCGGTCAGGATGACTCAGCTAGGCTCTGGAAACATGCCTCAGTCTTCCTGGTGGAGATGCCGGATCTAGTAAAGGAAATTCAGCCAGGGAAAACGCCACTCTCAGGCGGGTTTCACCATGCAATTATTTAATGCAGCTGTTCTACTGGCAAGTTGGTGCTGAATTCACCTCAGTTTCAGTGTAAGTCAGCAACAACAACTTGTATTTGTATAAAGCACCTTTAACATAGTAAAACGTCCCAAGTGTTATCAAACAAACATTGACACCGAGCCGCACAAGTCTGCCACCAATCGCTAGGGTAACAGCCACATGTTCCAATTCCCACCGGATCCTATAAGCAAGCAAAATACAAGGGACTGCGACGGGTTCAACTATGGAACTGGAGTCGACAATACGTGACTGTGATCTGGACAGCCCCCCGTTACTGCCTAAGCCTGACCACCCCATGGCGTTAATAAGCCTGACAGGAGTGCAGCTGGGAAGGTAGGACACACACAGAGCGCTTCAGTTATTTCTAAAACTCAGGTGACTGCTGCACATGTGCAGGTATCGGTGTCTGTGCACAATCTGTGGCACTGTGAGTTCTGGACAAAGTGCGCCAAGTGCATTGGATGAGTCAGCATTGGGAACTGCTCTCAAACAATAACAACTGTAGAAGCTGCATACTTTTCCTGATCTAGTGATTACCCTCATGGACAAAAAAGGAAAAGATCCACAATAATGTACTACTTTTGTCCCGTTATAATCTCAAAGTAGCACACTCGCCTTTGAGTCAGAAGGTTGTGGGTTCAGGGACTTGAGCACATAAAGCTAGGCTGACCCTCCAGTACAGTGCTGAGGGAGTGCTGCACTGTCGGTGGTGCCGTCTTTCGGAGGAGACATTAAACCGAGGTCCCATCTGCCCTCTCAGGTGGATGTAAAAGATCCCATGGCACTATTTCGAAGAAGAGCAGGGGAGTTCTCCCTGGTGTCCTGGCCAATATTTATCCCTCAATCAACATCACAAAAACAGATTATCTGGTCATTATCACATTGCTGTTTGTGGGAGCTTGCTGTGCGCAAACTGGCTGCCGAGTTTCCCACATTACAACAGTGACTACACTCCAAAAGTACTTCATTGGCTGTAAAGTGCTTTGAGACATCTGGTGGTCATGAAAGGCGCTATATAAATGTAAGTCTTTCTTTCTTTCAAAGAGTGGCCGTAAAATCACAACCAAAATCTTACCCTTTTTAGTTAAGTTGGTCCACTCAGACCAATTAGGCTTCATCCAAGACAGAGCTTTTGTAAGCAGTGTGTGACCTACATGTCCACAAATTCTTTTCTAATACTGAGAAGACTTTTAATTGCAGAGACTGGTGTCTTTCATTGTACCACCCATCAATAGATATCTGCTCAGGCTAGGGTGAATATGTTGACTCCATTCCCTTTACATTTTGGTGGGGCACAGAACAGTGAAACCCTGCTTAAAGGTTCACGAAAGTGGCTAAAAGTTAATACAAAAATGAAGATTTCACTCCACAGGAGCCTGAGGGGCTCAGCCTAAAATTGCTCAAATCTTAAAAGTACAGGGCAAGTAGATAATGGCTCAACCACAAACTGTGCTCCACTCAATACAATTTAGTTTTTCCACAACTCCTTTTCTATACTTAAGGGGCAGATGCATTTAAGGGGCAATTAGATAAGCACATGAGGGAAAAAGAACTAGAAGGATATGCTGATAGGGTTAGATGAAGTAGGGTGGACGTGGAACATAAACACCGGCATGGACCAGTTGGGCTGAATGTCCTGATTCTGTGTTGTAAATTCTATGTAATACTTATGATTAGTTTCTTATTTTTTTTTTAATTTTCTGAGGGTATAACCCTTCCCTCCTTATTTCACAAGCTTTTATCTCGCCTTCTCCCTGCTCTTCCCAAGCCTGCATCAGCTGTGGTAAGGAAGACTAGTGGGCTCCAGAGCTGCTGTGAACCAGGCACTATAGACAGGCCACCAAAAGTGGTCCAGCTACGACTCTCCCTCATGTTTCCCTTGCCGCTGTGCAGAGTGTGTGAGTTCTGCCCAGCATTACCCCACAAAAGTGTGGCAAAAATTGGGAACCCAACAGATGAGAGACTCTATGCATGTTATGTCCGTTAAACAAGGTGCGGTAATGTAATGGCTGCTTTATTTGGTTCATTCTGGAACATTCTGGAATATGAGAGCAAATTAGCAAGAAATATAAGAACAGATGGTAAGAGCTTCTACAAGTATGTAAAAAGGAAGAGAGCAGCAAAAGTAAGCCTTGGTCCCTTAGAGGTATGAGACAGGTGAAATTATAGTGGGGAACAAGGAAGTGGCAGAGACTTTAAACAAATATTTTGTATCTGTCTTCACAGTCGAAGACACAAAATGTATACCAAAAATAGTGGGGAACCAAGGGGCTAATGAAAGTGAGGAACTTAAAGTAATTAATATCAGTAGAGAAAAAGTACTTGGGAAACTAATGGGACTAAAAGCCGACAAATCCCCTGGACCTGATGGACAACATCCTAGGGTTCTAAAAGAGGTGGCTGCAGAGATAGTGGATGCATTGGTTGTGATTTTCCAAAATTCTCTAGATTCTAGAACGGTCCCAATGGATTGGAAGGTAGCAAATGTAACTCCGCTATTCAAGAAAGGAGGGAGAGAGAACACAGGGAACTATAGGCTAGTTAGCCTGACATCAGTCATCAGGAAAATGCTGGAATCCATTATTAAGGAAGTGGTAACAGGGCACTTAGAAAATCATAATATGATTAGGCAGAGTCAACATGGTTTTATGAAAGGGAAATCGTGTTTGACAAATTTTTTAGAGTTTTTTGAGGATGTAACTAGCAGGGTAGATAAAAATGAGAAGTCGCACAACACCAAGTTATAGTCCAACAGTTTTATTTAAAATTACGAGCTTTTGGAGCTGCTCCGAAAGCTCGTAATTTTAAATAAAACTATTGGACTATAACTTGGTGTTGTGCGACTTCTCATTTTTGTCCACCCCAGTCCAACACCGGCATCGCCGCATCAGGGTAGATAAAGGGGAACCAGTGGATGTAATATATTTGGATTTCCAAAAGACATTCGATAAGGTGCCACATAAAAGGTTGTTACACAAGATAAAGGCTCATGGGATTGGATGTAATGTATTAGCATTGATAGAGGATTGGTTAACAGACAGAAAACAGAGAGTTGGATAAACGGGTCATTTTCAGATTGGCAGGCTGTAACTATTGGGGTGCGGCAAGGATCAGTGTTGGGGCCTCAGCTATTTACAATCTATATTAATGACTTAGATGAAAGGACCGAGTGCAATGTATCCAAGTTTGCTGACGATACAAAGCTAGGTAGGACAGTAAGCTGTGAGGACACAAACAGTCTGCAAAGTGATATAGACAGGTTAAGTGAGTGGGCAATAAGGTGGCAGATGGAGTATAATGTGGGGAAATGTGAGGTTATTCACTTTGGTAGGAAGAGTAGAAAAGCAGAATATTTTTTAAATGGTGAGAAACTATTAAATGTTGGTGTTCAGAGAGATTTAGGTGTCCTCATACAGGAAACAGAGAGTTAGCATACAGGTACAGTAAGCAATTAGGAAGGTAAATGGCATGTTGGCCTTTATTACTAGGGGGTTAGAGTGCACGAGTAAGGAAGTCTTGCTACAATTCTACAGGGCTTTGGTGAGACCACACCTGGAGTACTGTGTACAGTTTTGATCTCCTTATCTAAGGATATCCTTAGAGGCAGTTCAACAAAGGTTCACTAGACTAATCCCTGGGATGAGAGGGTTGTCCTATGAGGAGAGATTGAGTAGATTGGGCCTATACCCTTTGGAATTTAGAAGAATGAGAGGAGATCTCAATGAAACATATAAGATTCTGAGGGGGATCGACAGGGTAGATGCTGAGAGATTGTTTCCCCTGGCTGGAGAGTCCAGAACTAGGGGCCATAGTCTCAGGATAAGGGGTCAGCCTTTTAAGACTGAGGCGAGGAGGAACTTCCTCACTCAGAGGGTTGTGAATCTTTGGAATTCTCTGCCCCCAAAGGGCTGTGGATGCTCAGTCGTTGAGGATATTCAAGGTTGAGATAGATAGATTTTTGGACTCTAGGGGAATCAAGGGTTATGGGGATAGGGTATGAAAGTGGAGTTGAGGTCGTAGATCAGTCAGGATCTTATTGAATGGTAGAGCAGGCTCGAGAGGCCGTATGGCCTACTCCTGCTCCTAATTCTTATGTTCTTATATTCCTCTCTGGATATATTCACCAGTATCAAGAGGAGGCCCTGGATTTTTTTTTCAGTATGCTTGCTCCCATCAGGAGTTCCTCTAGTGTTCAATTAGCGATGTCCAAGCACAATACATATCAGCGTGAAATAAAAACAGAAAATGCTGGAAATACTCAGCAGGTCAGGCAGCATCTGTGGAACGAGAAACCGAGTTAACGTTTCAGGTCGATGACCTTTCATCAGAACACATCAATGTGAACCTTTCTCCCACGACTCTCTGATGCACACATTGGTGCTCCACCACACTGCAGCATCGGGTGGTGTCTTAACCCGCCAGGGAATGGATTGCTTCAGCTGGAAGTGAGGGCGCACGCACCATGCTCAATAGGTCATTAACATTCAGCTGCAGAAATCCTATTTCCCTGATGTTGCAATCTCACCTCTTAGTAAGATTTATCTGCACCATTTTGTAAGATATTCAAAACATTTGGTTTAGGTTCAAGCCCAACTCCAGGACTTGAGCGCACATCAATGCAAAGAGTTGGGATAAATGGTTCATTCTCAGACTGGCAATCAGTAACTAGTGGTGTTCCACAGGGGTCAGTGCTGGGTCCCCAACTCTTCACAATCTATATTAACGATTTGGAGGAAGGGACCAAGTGTAACATATCAAAATTTGCAGATGATACAAAGATGGGAGGGAAAGTAGTGAGTGAGGAGGACATAAAAAACCTGCAAGGGGACATAGACAGGCTAAGTAAGTGGGCAGAGATTTGGCAGATGGAATACAACACTGGAAAGTGTGAGGTGATGCACTTTGGCAGGAAAAATCCTAGAGCAATTTATTATCTTAATGGCAAGAAACTGGAGAGTACTGAAGTGCAAAGGGATCTGGGGTTCCTGGTGCACGAAACTCAAAAGGTTAGTATGCAGGTGCAGCAAGTGATTAAGAAGGCAAATGGAATGTTGGCTTTCATTGCTAGGGGGATAGAATATAAAAATAGGGAGGTATTGCTTCAGTTGTACAAGGTATTGGTGAGACCGCACCTGGAATACTGCATACAGTTTTGGTGTCCTTACTTAAGGAAAGACATCCTTGCTCTCGAGGCAGTGCAAAAAAGGTTCATTCGGTTAATCCCGGGGATGAGGGGGTAGTCATATGAGGAGAGGTTGGGTAGATTGGGACTCTACTCATTGGAGTTCAGAAGAATGAGAGGCGATCTTATTGAAACATATAAGATTGTGAAGGGGTTGGATCGGGTGGATGCGGGGAGGATGTTCCCGATGACGGGTGAGACGAGAACTAGGGGACATAGTCTTAGAATAAGGGGCTGCTCTTTCAAAACTGAGATGAGGAGGAACTACTTCACTCAGAGGGTGGTAGGTCCATGGAATATGCTGCCACAAAAAGCTGTAGAAGCTACAACATTAATTAAATTTAAAACAGAAATAGACAGTTTCCTGGAAGTAAAGGGCATTAAGGGTTACGGGGAGCGGGCAGGAATTTGGACATGAGTCTAGGTTCGGATCGGTCATGGCCCTGTGGGTAGTGGAGCGGGCCCAGGGACTGTGTAGCCTGATTCTGCTCCTATTTCGTGTGTGCAATTCTGTTAGATGCAGGAGATGGTTCTGTGATAGATAGTAGATTGGCGGTTAGGATCAGATCAGCCATGATCTTATTGAATGGCGGAGCAGGCTCGAGGGGCCGATTGGCCTACTCCTGCTCATATTTCTTATGTTCTTATGTTCCTATTTCTGCACTGTTGCGTCTGCTGTCTTTCTGATGAGATGTTAAACCAAGGGTATTAAGGGTTACGGAACCAAGGTGTGTAGATGGAGTTAAGATCAGATCAGCCATTATCTAATTGAATGGTGGAACAGGCTCGAGGGGATGAATGATCTACTCCTATTCCTATGCTCCTAAGATCCAAGAGCAGGGAGTTCTTTTGGTTTCCCAGCCAACATTCATCTCTCAACCAACATCTTCAGAACAGATTAACTGGTCATCTTATTCATTGCTATCCTTAAATGTAGCCCTTAACCACCTGGACAAAAGGGAAGCCAGCCACTACTGCAAATCCCAGGCCCTTTAATTTTGAGTGCTGGTATCCCTGGGAAAAGTGATATATTGATTGGCTCTGGCAAGTAGGGCTTTGGTGACCTGTTTGATGCAGTGGCTCATTTCAGACTAGGAGATGCAGGTGATGTCCCCTGTAATAATTTGGAAGGAACCTGAAGCAAAAAAGTTCATGGTGGTGAGGACTTTGACAGCCCCTGGCAAAGCATGGCCACCTGTTGCAGGAGGCGGCATAGACCAGTGACAGCCTGCCTGGTGAAACGCAGTCTCCTGATGCGGTGCTCCTCAGAGATACCCAGGGAGGTGACTGTCAGTCGATTGACCCTGTGGGCTGGGTAAGGCCTTCTACGAGCGGACCCCCCTCACCTGCTGTCTTCTAGCAGGCCCACCTGCTGCTTACCCTGGCTGTTGAGGCTGCTGGCGTTGCAGCTCCTCTTCCTCCAACTCATCCTCCATCCAAAATGGCAAAAATGGCACCCATGGTAAGCTCTGAGAACTTAATGAGAGTGAGTAAGGCAAATTACAAAAAACAGAAAGAAGCAAACTCTAAGCTGAAAAATGTCTAAATGCGTCCACTAAGCACAACAGCACACATACCCCTCTGACCTGAGTGCCTGTATCTGAGCCCCCTTTAAATAGTGCTTCCAGTCAGTGAGTCAGACAGTGCTTTAAGCCAATCCCGCAATGTTTTATTCAGTGGGTTGGATGCTGGGCGGGACTTCTGACCCACCCAGTTAAAATCGTGTCAGGGTCCTGACATCATAGGACCCCGATTTGTATGCATTTATAAGGCACTTGCCTGTTTCCAGTGGGCGCTACAGCCACCTAAATAAATGAAGCCAGAAGTTAAAATGGTGGCCAATGCAATTACAGCAAGAACAGGGCCTTAAGTGAAATCAATCGATTTTAACAGCACCCCCGTCCCTTTCTTGCTGGGTGGGATGAGTTAAAATCGATCCCACTATTTTATCAATACAATTCCAAAGCTCTGAAGACACTGTTTCCCGTACCTCCTCCCTGTACCTCACTGCATGGATATCAAGATTAACTGCCACCCTCTCCTAGTTTAACTCATTCTTTTCCAGAACCTCACAGGTAGCACTCTGAGTCGGAAGGTTATCGGTTCAAGTCCCACTCCAGCACACAATCTAGGCTGACACTCCAGTGCAGTACGGAGGGAGTGCTGCAGTGTTGGCAGTGTCATCTTTCAGATGAGATGTTAAACCGAGGCCCCGTCTGCCCTCTCAGGTGGATGTAAAAGATCCCATGGCACTATTTCAAAGAAGAGCCGAGGAGTTATCCCCGGTGTCCTGGCCAATATTTATCCCTCAATCAACATCACTAAAATATCTGGTCATTACCACATTGCTGTTTGTGGGAGCTTGCTGTGCGCAAGTTGGCGTTTCCTACATTACAACAGTGACTACACTTCAAAAAAAGTACTTGATTGGCTGTAAAGCGCTTTGGGATGTCCTGTGGTTGTGAAAGGTGCTATATAAATGCAATTCTTTCTTCTTCCCCATCCCCTCCTTTAAAATCCAAACTTGTCTTCAGTCCTACTTTTTCCAGCCTTGGTGGTATCCTACACTGTGGACTATAAGCTCTTCATCTAGGTTTCTGAATTTTAAAAACACTTACAGATCCCATACTAATGTCCCTGCACCACTGCACTTCGGGACTATTCGTTCTTATTGGTGGCCCCAGATGGAATATGAAGAGAAGATTGAATTCTCCAGGTACTTTGGTTGCAATCATTGTGAAGAACCCATTAGTAACCTGTCAGATACACCCGTGTTGAACTTGCTACTAAATATATGCTTTAAATTCTTAACTTCCAACCAGAGAACCTAGGCCAATCCAGGAAGCTTTTATTACTCTCTAGAGACTAGAGACTACTCCTCAATCATCATCTAGTTTGAATGCATTTCAATATCACTGCAATATTTTTATGGATAGATGTCCTTCGATGAGCCAAATGGCCTTCCTCATACAAACCTATCAGGCTGGAACATGAAAGCAGATTCACTTTGCGTTCGCTGTGATTTTTATTGGAACGCGTGGTTGCCATTAGTGAGCTTCCTTTGGGGCTCTCAAATTGCAATTCAGTAACTTCAGGGCATTAGAACTGTGCTGGGAGGACCGACTATTTCAATCCTTACAACTCCTGGGTACTGCCCAGCTCTCGTGTTGTGTTATTTTAGCTTTTGTGTCGCTCGTCCTTTTTTTATTTTGCCTTTTTGGCTATCTAATGTTGAAGTAACTTTCCCAGATGTTTTGCAGCTATTTTCTTATTCCTGCTGTTACAGGATTGTCATGGATTTCATGATAAATGGAAAGAAGAAATGCAAAAAAATACTTTCATTTGATGAATGGTTTTAGGCAACAAGAAAAAAAAATTCCTTCTTTGGTTTATGCTTCAAGTGGAAATTATTTTTAGGATCCACGACAGCACATGTGATCGCAGACAGAGTAAAGATGCAATCCACAAAAAATCCATTTTTACTAAAACTGCCAAAATGGCAGCTGGGTGCAAATAGTATTCAAACAGAATCCGCCTTTCAAACTAGTGTAATGTAATTGCCCTTTGGCTGCTAAAAAAAAAATCTATCTTGAAGATTTGAACCTTGATATTGAAACATAATTATTCGGAAAGGAATAGAGGACCAGGAGTAGGCCATTCAGCCCCTCGAGCCGGTTCCGCCCGGGAGTTCAATTTAGAGCCAAGGTCGTTCAATTGAGCACCTGGTTAGTTCAGTTTATAGCTGGAGTCGCGAGGCATTGAATGCGGGTAGTTCAACTTGAAGCTTGGCTAGCTCATTTTAGAGTCCGGATAGTTCAGCTTAGAGCACAAGTTGCTCAATTTAAAGTCTGAGCAGCTCAGTTTAAAGCCGAAGTAGTTTAGTCAGCAGAGCATCAGACTTTTAGTGTGTCAGCTTGACTCAGTTGGTGGCACCCTTGGCCCTGGACTAGAAGGCTCTGGGTACAAGCGCAACTCTAAGACTTTCACCTGAGCAACAAAGGTACTCTCCTTTTTTAATAAATGCAAGTTGTTGTTGTTTTGAAACTGTTCTGGGGATGTGGGCAATGCTGCCAAGGGTACGTCCATTGTCCATCCCCAGATATTCGGAAAAGGTGGCGGTGGACCTTCTCCATGAACCGCTGCAGTCCTTGTGGTGATTGTGATGGCGCTCCTACAATGAGAATTCCAGCATTTTGACCCAGTACCGGTGAAGGAAAGGTGAAATATGTCCAAGTCAGGATGGTGCGTGACTGAGGAGGGTAGTTAGAGGTGATGGTATTCCCATGACATTACTGCTCTTCTCCTTCTCTATGATGGAGGTCACAGAGAAGGGCTTGTTCTTGAAGCTCCCTGCCCTACCCGTTCAGTATTTTTTTAGAAGGGCAACTTTTCACTCAGCTAAGAAACAGGTTGAGATAATCATACAATCATACAGCACAGAAGGGGGTCATTCAGCCCATCATGTCTGTGCCGGCTCTTTGAAAGAGCTCTCCAATTCGTCCCATTCCCCTGCTCTTTCCCCATAGCAAATTTTTCCTTTTCGAGTATATATCCAATTCCTTTTTGAAAGTTACTATTGAATCTGCTTCCACCACCCTTTCAGACAGTGCATTCCAGATCGTAACAGCTCGCTGCATTAAAAAATGTCATCTCATTTCCCTCCTGGCTGTTTTACCACTAATCTTGCTCACTCAGTGGGTCTTAAGGTAGTGTTGCAATGCATCACATATCTTTAATGAATCGACTCTCACAATAGCACACCTCGAACGTTCAAAAGCTTCCCAGTGCACCAAAGAAGTTGTGATGGCAGTTTTTCAATCAAATTAGATTGAAGTAGTTTCTTCCTGTTTAGTAAAGTGAGGATTAGAGGAATTAATTCAGATTGATTTAACTTAATTTAACATATTACAACATTCCTTCCATAAGAGTTTTTCTTTTTTTAGCCATTTATAAATTTAAAGCTGCCTTCAGTTTATTATTATTAGGTATGGATGCAGCACTTTATCCATCATATGAGTAAATATTTAAAACAGACTTATAAAGCATCAATTAACTGCAGACACGCAGGGGAATTTGAACTAAGGCAGCCAAAGTGAACCCAGGAAACATTTCTTTATTCAAAGAGTTGTGGAGCGCGATTGAAGTGTTTAAAAGAGAGCTAGGTAATTACTTAGGTAGTAAAGGTATGAGTGGAATATGCAGAAAGTTCAAGTATTAAAATGATGCATGTCATGACTAACAAAATAACAGAGCAGGCTTAATGGACCAAGTAGGCCTATTACTGTTGCTATGTTCCTAAATTAGGTTTACGATAAGGATGTAATTATCATTAAAGATGATTGGGCAAATGGGCAAATTGAAAATACAAATTTTAAATGGTAGGACAGAACTTTTAAAGACGGCTAGAGTGAAGGTAGCTACATCGAAGCTGGACTGAAATAATGAAAGACTTGCATTTATATAGCGCCTTTCACAACCACATCAAAGCACTTTATGAAGTATAGTCACTGTTGTAATGTGGGAAACATGGCAGCCAATTTGCACACAGCAAACTCCCACAAACAGCAATGTGATAATGACCAGATAATCTGTTTTTGTTATGTTGGTTGAGGGATAAATATTGGCCAGGACACCAGGGATAACTCCCCTGCTCTTCTTCGATATAGTGCCATGGGATCTTTTACATCCACCTGAGAGAGCAGACGGGGCCTCGGTTTAACATCTCGTCTGAAAGACGGCACCTCCAACAGTGTAGTACTCCCTCAGCACTGCACTGGAATGTCAGCCTAGCTTTATGTGCTCAAGTCCCTGGAGTGGGACATGAACGCCACAACCTTCTGACTCAGAGGCGAGAGTGCTGCCCACTGAGCCACAGCTGACACTGATTAACACTGATACATAGCAGATATATTCAGCTACATCTCTACAAGTGAAGCTCACCAGATAAATTGTTATGAGGGAGATCTTTACCATGTGTCATGGCAGACTGAACTATTCTGTTTCGAACACTTGTGTGAGATTTTTGGTCTGGAACTGAGTATTTGTAACCAGTAATTGGGTATTTCTGTCACCTAAGAGGGTTAGTCATGGCTGTGATTTTGTTATTCTGTGGTACACTAGTAGAAGTGACTCTGAAACAGTGCAAAATACATGTCTATAAGTGGGAACAACTTGCTCAAGATAAGAAAGCATGGTGAAAAACCATCCATGAAAGCTCGGCCTACTATGAGGCCCGTCGCATTGCTGATGCTGAATGTAAATGCCAACTGAGGCAGTCTCATTTGAAAACTCAAGATTCCCAACCTGGTGTATCTGGGATCCACTGTTCAATTTGCAGACTCTCATTCTGAGCAAAAATAGGTCTCATCAGTCATCAAAGAACTCACTGCAAAAAGTGAGAATATATTCTGACTGTTATGAGAGGTTTTGACAGAGTAAAATTGGGGAGCAATTGTTTCCACTGACAGGAGGGTCGGTAACCAGAGGACACAGATTTAAGATAATTTGTAAAAAAAAAAAAGCCAGGAGGGAGATGAAATTTTTTTTACTCAGCAAGCTGTTATGATCTGGAATGCACTGCCTGAAAGGGTGGTGGAAGCAGATTCAATAGTGACTTTTAAAAAGGAATTGTATATATATTTAAAAAGGAAAGATTTGCAGGGCTATGGGGAAAGAGCAGGGGAGTGGGACTAATTGGTAGTTTTTTTTCAGAGATATCAAAGGACGAACGATGATGAGTGGAAGTATGATATTTATTTTCACTGACTATTTACCAATACAGGTATTCTGAATAGTATTGCTGGTCACCAAAAATAGATCACAAAGTGTATGGAAATCTGTGGTTACTATGTTGACTTGACTTGGTATTTTCAGAATAAAGGTCGTGTGTGGAGACCTAGTTGAAGGGCCATGGTGCACAGTGTAGACCACCACCAAGGCTGAACAGAGCGGGATCAAGAAGTAATGATTACACGGTGCCCAACTTGGGTTTTAAAAGCCTATAGACTATAGGAGAATGGAAGACAATGAGGTAAAGAGTTTCTCTAATGATAATGGCCGTAAGGAAGTTGTGAGGATGGGCATTGAGAGATGATTCGGCAATGCGGCTGCGTGCCTTTGATTTCCTATTATGGCCTCTCTGCAAACGCCATTCTCTGCTGGGATCACAGAATCACCCTTGTCACCTTAAGCTATGATAAAAAATCTGCAGGTTAAAGCGGGTGACATCTCTCTCTGCCCTAGTCTGTCACAGTCATTTTTTTTCTTGTTCTTGGGTTGTGGGCAACAGTGGCATGGCAGAATTTAGTGCCCAATCACGATTGCCCTAAGGGCATTAAGAGTCAACCACATAGTGTGGGGCTGGAGTCACATGTAGGCCCAGACCAGGTAGCTGTGGCACGTTCCCTTCCTTGAAGGTCATTAATGAACCAGTATTGTTTTTATGACAATCCAGCAGCTTCCAATGTCATTTTCTATCACCAGCCTACAAATTACCAAATATATTTAACTCAATTTCATAACTTTCCATGGAGGAATTTCAACTCATGATCTCTAGGTTATTAGGCCAGTACCACAGCAACTAAACTATCATACCCAATCATTTAAGTGGCCAAAGTGGCTACATTTTAAGACTTATTGCAGGGACTAACATTATCAAAGGATTTACATTACCAGGCTGAATGGCCTCAACTGCAAGCTTCCCTCTAAGTCATACACCATCCCGACTTGGACATATCTCGCCGTTCCTTCATCATCGCTGGGTCAAAAGTCCTGGAACTCCCTACCCAACAGCACTATGGGAGTACCTTCACCACGCGGACTGCAGCGGTTCAAGAAGGCGGCTCACCACCACCTTCTCCAAGGCAATTAGGGATGGGCAATAAATGCTGGCTTGCCAGCGACGCCCAGATCCCGAGAATGTCTATTAAAAAACATTTACATACTGCTGATTTAAGATAGCTGTTCAGGCACTTATATAAATATAAAAAAGAGAATCTACTAGAAAAATGAAAAGAACCAAGAAATATTTAGGTTTTTAAATATAATCCACTTAGAATTATTTGGATGAATGTGACCACAATTAAATCCTAACAGGTTGTTGGAAGCCAACCTTTACCCTAGTGGGCCAGAACATTCAGAATTAAATTCTTATACCTTACATATATTATATCATTTTTATTTAAACTGTGACAAAAATTGCATCAAACATGAATGCTCCACTGTAAGTGAAATAATTATACATGTTTGTGTGATAAAATGTGAATGTAAACAGATTAATTAATCAAATATCAATGAGTACTGAATTTTCAAAATATATACACTGGATTAGGCTTTCCATTGACTGGGGGAACATCTTCAGGAGGGACATCCTCCCACCATGGAGATGCTCCCTGACACCAGCTGATTTTCCGGCCCTGGGGTCTTTTAAATACAAGAGGCAGGCTCCCTGGCCACTGAGGCCTGCTGTAGTGTGGCAACACAAGCATCCTTATGCTGTCTACCAAAGCTAATTTTTTTCAAAAATGGGGCCTCCTTTTGGACCTGTATAAAGACACACTCTCTGAGTGTTTGTACAGGCCCAGATTTCAACAAGAAAAAATCCTGGGAGCCCACACCACTGTCAGGGAAACACTGGGTGCCTGGGCCTAACGGGCAGCACCTGTATCCAATGTACAAAGGTGGCAAATCATAGCAACACGCCAGGGGACAACGTCCCCCAATTTGCATGTCATTAGCATGCATGCAAGCAAGCATAGCCTCTTCCGATGGGTCTGGTTATTGAGAAATGGGGCAAGATGCAAGGATGCGGAGACATGGCACAGCTTGTTCATGAGCATTTTTCCTCCCTCGTTATCCCCCCAAAAATCGGTGGGATGGAGCCATTTCCTTTTTATATAATGCTTCAAAAATCCAGCTCTGTGAATGACTAATTCTGATTATTATCACGTAGCATTAGAAATTGTTAACATAGTTATAGGATTTACGAGTATCTATAAAACCACTATAAGTCAAATGCCATTCCACATAAATTATTTCTTCAGTCCAAAAAAAACCATGAAATAAGAAAAAATTGCATGACTATATTCTGGTAACATTTGGTGAACATTTTTGAAGGGACCGTGGATTTTTAACTGTCGGGGAACGATTTCTGAGAAGGCTGTTTCTTGTAAAATACTGGAGCCATCTATCTACAGCCACACTGTAGGGGGTCACACTGCAATTGATATGAACTGCAGGCATATGTAAAAAAATATATACAAACTTTCATTGGGTTTGATCATAACATCCAGACTAACTCCTCAGTGCAGGATGAGGAAGAATTGTCTTGTTGAACGAGGAGTCCTTCAGATGAGACATTAAACCAAGGTTGTGTCTGCCTCTTCAGGTGCAAATTAAAAATCCTGTGGCTCTATTCAAGAAAGAGCAGGGAGATCTCCCGTTGTCCTGGCCAACACTCATCAACACCACCATAAAAGGAGATTAACTGGACATTAATCTATTAATACTGTTCGTGGCATCTTACAGCGCGCAAAGCACTAGGAATATTTCAAAGCGTAGGAATATTTCTTTGAAAAAGTCCACTCTTTGGTTGGGATAGCCAGACCCCCTCACCCTCCCAGACCCCTCACCATCCCCTCCCCTCTCCACCCCCACCCCCATCCCAAAAGCAGCAAGGTTCGGCTCCGATAGTCCTGGTCTCCCATGGGCCAGATGTCCAGGAAGCACCATAAATGGTAGGGGTGTCCGCCCCCTTTTGTTAATGAGGCTGTTCCCAGGATAGGGCAAGGGGGTCAACACAGCCCTTCCATCGTTGGAGCAGGGCTTCTGGAATTTTGTTACCTTAACAGAAACATCCATTGTTATATTTTCAGTCAGACGGCAAACATTCCAAATAAATCAGCTTTCAATCCCGACGTGTGTTACCAAGAGATAAATGATGTTGAAAATCCAATGTTCTTAAATACTTGGCAGTTGATTCACATTAATTCATACTGAAATAAATCACCTTTCTTTTTATTCTCTTCTTGCATTCTATTGTATAGAGGATTTATAACAGGCCGTTGACTGCGCCAATGTATTGGATGATGTATCAATAGTTTTTGTAATGTTTAGACACTGGAAATGAGGGACTGAAATATAACTCATTAACCAATCAGTGTTAATTATGCACCTGTAAGTATAATGAGCTGCAAAATAAAATTATATTGTTGTGTCTAGAGTAGATATTTTTCTTTAATGCAAGGATAATTTTAAGCACATTTTATAAGCTAAGACAGAGGACCGAATAACTCCCGCATATACTTTTGTCTTCTCATTGACCTGGCTCCCTGTTCAAGTCATGGCAAGGGTCAATATTTTAAGCTAGAAGTCTTTGTAAGATAGGTTTATCGTTTTGATCGTTCTAATTTTTAACAAAATGCTGTTTTATAATATCTTAAAAGTTCAAATCCAATCAGGATGTTAAATCGTGGAATATTTTAATGGGATAACTTTCTGGGTTCGAGCTGTCAATGGGGAGCTATGACCTCCAACGGCGCTGATTAGGAAGTAGCAGGGAAAGTGCCCGTGACTTTTTGTCAATTTGTTTCAATAAGTTTATTGACATTGGTGCTCAATGTGTGAGACCCCCAACAGGCGAGACCCCCAACGGGCGAGACCCCCAACGGGCGAGACTCCCAACGGGCGAGGCTCCCAATGGGCGAGACTCCCAACGGGCGAGACCCCCAATGGGCGAGACCCCCAATGGGCGAGACCCCCAACGGGCGAGACCCCCAATGGGCGAGACCCCCAATGGGCGAGACTCCCAACGGGCGATGCTCCCAACGGGCGAGACCCCCAACGGGCGAGGCTCCCAACGGGCGAGACCCCCAACGGGTGAGACTCCCAACGGGCGAGACTCCCAACGGGCGAGACCCCCAACGGGCGAGACTCCCAACGGGCGAGACCCCCAACGGGCGAGGCTCCCAACGGGCTAGACCCCCAACGGGCGAGACCCCCAACGGGCGAGATTCCCAACGGGCGAGACTCCCAACGGGCGAGGCCCCCAACGGGCGAGGCTCCCAACGGGCGATGCTCCCCACGGGCGAGACCCCCAACGGGCGAGGCTCCCAACGGGCGAGACCCCCAACGGGCGAGACTCCCAACGGACGAGACCCCCAACGGGCGAGACTCCCAACGGGCGAGACTCCCAACGGGCGAGGCTCCCAACGGGCGAGACTCCCAACGGGCGAGACTCCCAACGGGCGAGACCCCCAACGGGCGAGATTCCCAACGGGCGAGACCCCCAACGGGCGAGGCTCCCAACGGGCGAGGCTCCCAACGGGCGAGACCCCCAACGGGCGAGATCTCCAACGGGCGAGACCCCCAACGGGCGAGACTCCCAACGGGCGAGGTTCTTGTTATATCTCACAATTTAAATGAATGATATAATAAATTGAGGGGGTAGGTGATTTTGAATTAAGTCAGTAAAGGACTGAATTAAGCATAGCTGCAAGCAATGGCTTCACCAGCAGATAAAGTAAAGCAACAGAAAAAAACACTTCCACCTGGAAATAGTAACAGAAATAGAGACAACGAAAGGAGAAAAATACAAATAGAGAGCACCAATGGAAGCTGATGTTATCTATAGAATGCAGTGCCCTATATACATGGTTTTTCTTGTATTTACTGGGTGATAATGTATATTGTAGCTAAATAAGGGGGAATTCAGTGCGAATTCAGATGGTGTGCCAATCAAGTGGGCTGCTTTGTCCTGGATGGAGTTGAGCATATCAAAAATAGTGGGGAACCAGGAGGCTAATAAGAGGGAGGAACTTAAAGTAATTAATATCAGTAGAGAAAAAGTACTTGAGAAACTAATAGGACTAAAAGCTGACAAATCCCCTGGACCTGATGGCTTACATCCTAGGGTTCTAAAAGAGGTGGCTGCAGAGATAGTGGGCCGGATATTCTGATCCCTACGGGTGGATACGCGCTGTGTACCCACCCGTAGGGACATCGGAAATGCCGGTTTCAGGCATGCACTGCGCATGCGCTGAAAACCGGCATTTCCGATCTGTCAAGAAAGCTCTGGACAGATCCTCCGGCTGTCCTGGAGAAGGGCCTCTGCGGGTGGAGAGTTCCGCTTTTTGGAGACCCTCCGTCCGCAGAAAACCCTTACAGGTGTAAGGCCTGCTTTTACCAGGATAAGAGTTGAAAAAAGTTAAAAAAAAACATTTTTTCCACTGATTTATCATTTAAAAATACTTTAAAAAAGGTAAGTTTACTTTTAGCCCCGTAAAAAACTTTAATTATTTTTTTCAAAAATTTAAAGTTTTGTTTAAAATAGTTAATTAATTTGTACTTTCAAGTCATTTCAAAAATGTGATTTTTTTTAAATTTATTTAAAATTTTACTATGTTTTGGGGGTGATGTCCATTCATATATTTGACAGGTCTTCCTGTCAAATGTATGAAGGGAGATTCCCTTCTTTGATTGGCTCCCCATGGCCCACGTGATCTCAGGGACGCTGCAAACTACCTGCGCCTCTGAGATACGCGGGCCCTGCGGACCGGCAGTTTGGAGAGGCCCAGCATCAGAACTGTGCGCCTCCCAGGAGCCCTCAGGTAAGGGCGCAGATTTTTCCAGATCGCAGTCCTCCGCCCGCAGGAGGCCTGCGATCGGAATATCTGGGCCAGTGTGTGCATTGGTTGTGATCTTCAAAATTCTCTAGAATCTAGAACGGTTCCAGCGGATTGGAAGGTGGCAAATGTAACCCTGCTATTCAAGAAAGGAGGGAGAGAGAAAACAGGGAACTACAGACCATTTAGCCTGACATCAGTCGTCGGGAAAATGCTGAAATCCATTATTAAGGAAATGGTAACAGGGCACTTCGAAAATCATAATATGATTAGGCAGAGTCAACATGGTTTTATAAAAGGGAAATCGTGTTTGACAAATTTGTTAGAGATTTTTGAGGATGTAACTAGCAGGATAGATAAAGGGGAACCAGTGGATGTAATATATTTGGATTTCCAAGAGGCATTCGATAAGGTGCTACATAAAAGGTTGCTATGCAAGATAAGGGCGCATGGGTAATATGTTAGCATGGATTGAGGATTGGTTAATGGACAGAAAACAGAGTAGGGATAAAAGGGTCATTTTCCAGTTGGCAGGCTATAACTAGTGGGGTGCCGCAAGGATCAGTGCTTGGGCCTCAGCTATTTACAATCTATATTAATGATTTAGATGAAGGAACCGAGTGCAATGTATCCAAGTTTGCTGATGATACAAAGCTAGGTGGGACAATAAGTTGTGAGGAGAACACAGAGCCAGCAAAGGGACACAGACAGGTTAAGTGAGTGGGCGGTAAGGTTGCAGATGGAGTATGTGAGGAAATGAGAGGTTATTCACTTTGGTAGGAAGAATAGAAAAACAAATTATTTTTTAAATGGTGAGAAACAATTAAATGTTGGTGTTCAGAGAGATGTAGGTGTCCTAATACAAGAAACACAGAGAGTTAGCATGCAAGTACAGCAAGCAATTAGGAAGACAAATGGCATGTTGGCCTTTATTGCAAGGGTGTTGGAGGACAAGAGTAAGGAAGTCTTACTACAAATGTACAGGGCTTTGATGAGACCACACCTGGAGTACTGTGCATAGTTTTGGTCTCCTTATCTGAGAAAGGACATACATTCCTTAGAGGCGGTATAACGAAGGTTCACTAAATTGATCCCTGGGAAGAGAGTGTTGTCCTATGAGGAGAGATTGTGTAGAATGGACCTATAGTCTCTGGAGTTTAGAAGAATGATGGTGATCTCATTGAAACATATAGGGGGAGAAATTCAGTATCGCCCCATTTGGGGCGCAATTATCGGCCGGGCGCAAAGATTAGCGCCTGGCGCTAATTATCGCCACCGACTGCAAACTTGACTTTTATCGTCCCTGGAGGTGATTGCAGCGCTAAATCAGGCGCTTCACACCTGTCTTAAGGCGCAAAGGCCGAGGAGCGAGGCGCTACCTCAGAGCGCTGGCGAAGCTCATGTAATGTCAGTCAGCAATGGAACACACACACAATGGCATGGGCCAGTTCTTAAAGGGGATGGTTAATCTTGCTTTCCATCCACATCCTGCTCATTGCAGCCTTGAATCTCGGCCTGGAGAGACCTGCACATCAAATCTGCTGGAAAGAACAATGGAGAGTACCAGGCAAAGAGCTCAGAGTGCAGCCCCCACAGTCTCTTCTAAATCGATACAAGGAATGGCAAATCAAAATGAACCTGCAAAGTGCTGCTCAGTACCCAAAACTCCTTCACACAACGTTGAATCTCTCCAGAAGTCTCTCTCTCTCTCTCTCAGAATGCATAGTTCAAAAATGGCACCAACAATAAAAGGTAGGAAGCGGTCACCTTTAAATAGTGCTCCCCCTTTCCCTTCATGACTGGAGAACGCTCCCCTCAACCTGTCGTTGCTAGCGTCAGGCGGTAAGGCAGGGGGCGCCACTCAATATCCGCTCCGGGGCGATACCGGGGCGTTGCGCACTCGACTGACGTCACGATCTGCCGGCGCAGGAGATCGTGGCGGTAGTGTTTAGCGCTGCCGCAAAATGTCTAGTTAATTTCGCGAGCGGCGCAAACTTCGCCGCGCCTGGGCGCTAGATGCTTTGCGCCCCATTAGCGCCCTCTTAAGGCGCTAACGGGAGGCGCAACCAACTGAATTTTTCCCCCATAATATTCTAAGGGGGATTGACAGGGTAGATGCTGAGAGGTTGTTTCCCCTGACTGGAGTGTCTAGAACTAGGGGGCATAGTCTCAGGATAAGGGGTAGGCCATTTAAGACTGAGATGAGCAGGAATTTCTTCACTCAGAGGGTTGTGAATCTTTGGAATTCTCTACCCAAAGGGCTGAGGATGTTGAGTCGTTGAGTGTATTCAAAGCTGAGATAGATAGATTTTTGGACTCTAGGGAATCAAGGGATATGGGGATTGGGTGGGAAAGTGGAGTTGAGGTTGAAGATCAGCCATAATCATTGAATGGTGGAGCAGGCTTGAAGGGCCTTTTGGCCTACTCCTGCTCCTAATTCTTATGTTTTTCTGTTCTTGAGTGTTGTTGGAGTTGCACTCATTCAGGCAAGTGGAGAGTATTTCATCACACTCCTTACTTGTGCCTTGTAGATGGTGGAAAGGCTTTGGGGAGTCAGGAGGTGAGACACTCGCTGCAGAATACCTAGCCTCTGACCTGCTCTTGTAGCCACCGTATTTATGTGGCAGGTCCAGTTAAGTTTCTGGTCAATGGTGATCCCGCAGGGTGTTGATGGTGGGGGATTCAGTGATGGTAATGCCGTTGAACGTCAAGGGGAGGTGGTTAGACTCTCGCTTGTTGGAGATAGTCATTACCCAGCACTTGTAAGGCGCAAATGTTACTTGCCATTTATCAGCCCAAGCCTGAATGTCATCCAAGTCCTGCTGCATGCGGGCATGGACTGCTTCATTATCTGAGGAGTTGCGAATAGATCTGAACATTGTGCAGTCATCAGCGAACATCCCCACTTCTGACCTTATGATGGAGGAAAGGTCATTGATGAAGCAGCTGAAGATGGTTGGGCCTAGGACACTGCCCTGAGGAACTCCTGCAGTGATGTCCTGGGGCTGTGATGATTGACCTCCAACCACCACAACCATCTTCCTTTGTGCTAGGTATGACTCCAGCCAGTGGAAAGTTTTCCCCCTGATTCACATTGACTTCCATTTTACTAGGGCTCCTTGATGCCACACTCGGTCAAATGCTGCCTTGATGTCAAGGGCAGTCACTCTCACCTCACCTCTGAAATTCAGCTCTTATGTCCATGTTTGGACCAAGGCTGCAATGAGGTCTGGAACCCAAACTGGGCATCAGTAAGCAGGCTATTGGTGAGTAACTGCCTCTTGATAGCACTGTCAATGACACCTTCCATCACTTTGCTGAGAGTAGACTGATGGGGCGGTAATTAGCCGGATTGGATTTGTCCTGCTTTTTGTGGACAGGACATACCTGGGCAGTTTTCCACATTGTCGGCTAGATGCCAGTGTTATAGCTGTACTGGAACAGCTTGGCTAGAGGCACGGTTAGTTCTGGAGCACAAGTCTTCAGCACGACAGCCAGGATGTTGTTGGGGCCCATAGCCTTTGCTGTATCCAGTGTGCTCAGCCGTTTCTTGATATCACGTGGAGTGAATCAAATTGGCTGAAGACTGGCTTCTGTGGTGGTGGGGACCTCAGGAGGAGGCCAATATGAATCATCCACTCGGCACTTCTGGCTGAAGATGGTTGCAAATGCTCAGCCTTGTCTGTTGCACTCTCGTGCTGGGCTCCGCCATCATTGAGGATGGGGATGTTCATGGAACCTCCTCCTCCCGTTATTTTTTTAATTGTCCACCACCATTCACGACTGGATGTGGCAGAACTGCAGAGCTTTGATCTGATCCGTTGATTGTGGGATCGCTTAGCCCTGTCTATAGCATGCTGCTTCCACTGCTTAGCATGCATGTAGTCCTGTGTTGCAGCTTCCCCAGGCTGGCACCTCAGTTTCAGGTACGTCTGGTGCTGCTCCTGGTATGCTCTTCTACACTCCTTGTTGAACCAGGGTTGGTCCCCTGGCTTGGTGGTAATGGTAGAGTGAGGGATATGCTGGGCCATGAGGTTACAGATTGTGGTGGAATACAATTCTGCTGCTGCTGATGGCCCACAGCGCCTCATGGATGCCCAGTTTTGAGCTGCTAGATCTGTTCTGAATCTATCCCATTTAGCATGGTGGTAGTGCCACACAACACGATGGAGGGTGTCCTCAGTGTGAAGACAGGACTTCGTCTCCACAAGGACTGTGTGGTGGTCACTGCTACCAATACTGTCATGGACAGATGCATCTGCGACAGGTAGATTGGTGAGGATGAGGTCAAGTAGGTTTTTCCTTCGTGTTGGTTCTCTCACCACCTGTCGCAGGCCCAGACTGGCAGTTATGTCCTTCAGGACTCGGCCAGCTCAGTCAGTAGTGCTGCTATCGAGCCACTCTTGGTGATGGACATTGAAGTTCCCACCGAGAGTACATTCTGTGCCCTTGCTGCCCTCAGTGCTTCTTCCACTGCAACGTTGTAGCTCCAATTTTCAAACCCGCACTTCTGTACAGCATGGTTCCCCACTAGGAGTGCTAAATTTACCCAATAAACATTTCACTGGTTCTATACTATGCCACTTGTTTGCTTAGGAAAATCAATTTAATAAAGAGAGGAAGTGATAAGAGGGCTAATCCTTAATTGTGCGCTCCTGGCAAGGAATAGCGTTCACAGGGAGCACAGCTCAGAGAATTGGGGCTGCACCATTATAACACTAGGGTAGAAATTCGTTGCGACCCATTTTCAGGTGCATAACTGACAGTGAGCTTCCCGCACACTTGCGATCCGCGAGGCCTGAGTCTTGTCAGAAATTGGGCCTTGGGCCTCATTGTAACAATAGGGTCCTGCCACGGCTCTAGAGACAGAGCGTCCAATGTGGGCCGCCTGCCTCGCCAGCAGCGACGCACAGCTAAGTCCCGGGAGGGGGTGGATGGAGAACAGGATGGGTGGAGTGGCGGTGGTAGTGGTGGGGGGGAGGTGATCGTGGGCCGGCAGCGGTGGCCCTCAGGAGTCCGGTGGAACCAGGGTGGGGGGAGCACTCCTGCTTCACCCAGCTCCACAGGAAGGTTTTGAAAAATAAACTTACCTTTTTGGTGGTGGCCAACGCTTAGGCCGCAGAAATCCATGGGGCAAACCCGAGTGGCTCGGCGCTGCAAAATTTCCTGCAGGGGTCCTGAAACAGGCATTAGGCAAGGACCGAAGGCTTGTTTGAGGCAGTCAGCACGGGCGCCTGGGCAGCTACCTTTGCCAACATGACAGCGCAGATTGGGTATGGGGCGTGCGCACCTTTTTATCGCACTTTTGGAGACGTAACAAAGTATTTTCATGATGTTTTTTTACAAATGACTGTAATCTCATCTGGTGGCCCGAAAAGACATTGGTCTTTTTGTGCCCATTTTTTGCCTGTAAAACGGACAAAATGAAGACCAATTTCCACCCCCCCCCACCCCCCCCCCCCGACCACCGCCCCTCAATCTCTGATCTGCACTCCTGGTGAGTCAACTTCCACTCCCACCCCCAACCTTGGAGCACAGGAGTGCAGAATTAATCCTATTGGCCCAGATATTCCGATCGCAGGCCTCCCATGGGCGGAGGCCTGCGATCTGGAAAAATCTACGCCCTTACCTGAGGGCTCCCGGGACGCACACAGTTCCGTTGCTGGGCCTCTCCAAACTCCAAGTGCGCAGGGCCCACGTATCCCAGAGGCGCAGGTAGTTTGTAGCATCCCTGGGATCACGTGGGCCATGGGGAGCCAATCACAGAAGGGAATCTCCCTTCATACAATTGACAGGAAGACCTGTTAAATATATGACTGGAGATCACCCCCAAAACATAGTAAAACTTTAAGTAAATTTTTTTTTACAAAATCACATTTTAAAAAATTTTAATTTTTGAAAAAAACAATTAAAGTTTTTTATGCGGCTAAAAATAAACTTACCTTTTTTAAAAGTATTTTTAAATTATAAATCAGTGAAAAAAATATATATATTTTTTTTACTTTTTTCAACTCTTATCCTGGTAAAAGCAGGCCTTACGCCTGCTTTTACCAGGCATAAGAATTGTAAGGGTTTTCTGCGGGTGGAGGGTCTCCAAAAAGCGGAACTATCCGCCCACAGAGGCCCTTCTCCAGGACAGCCGGAGGATCTGTCAAGAGGATTCTTAACAGATCGGAAATGCCGGTTTTCAGCGCATGCGCTTGGCATGCCTGAAACCAGCATTTCCGATGTCCCTACGGGTGAGTACACAGCACGTATCCACCCGTAGGGATCTGAATATCCAGCCCATTGTCTTCAAGAATGGTCTGGCCATGATTCCAGGAATGCGCATTAAGAACTCTTCCTGAGCTCTGATGAAGGGAACACGTTGACCCGTCTTCAAATCCTGCCTCATCTGCTGTGCTTTATCAAGCATTCGCTCTTTTTATTTGAAAGCAATTTATTGCTATGCTCCGAGCCAACAGCTCAAACACGAAACATGCGCTGAAATGCCACTCCAGTCAGGATCTGGAGCTGGGAAGAGAAACAGAGTAAAGTGCGCAGGGACAGTCAGATGGTCACACATTATTAACTGGTGAGAAAAATACGAGTTTGGTTAAGGGCAACAAGCTTGTTTCCCACTCCACAATAGATTAAGCAAATTTGACACTTTATTGGGAAGCCATTGCAGTGTGGTCAGGTGTTGAATTTCCATTATCACAGAATCCCCACAGTGCAGATAGAGGCCATTTCAGCCCATCGAGCCTGCACCGACACATATCCCACCCTATCCCCACGTATTTAATCCCCCTAACACTAAGGGTCAATTTATCAGAGCCAAATCAACCTAACCCGCACATCTTTGGACTGTGGGAGGAAACCGGAGCACCCGGAGGAAACCCACGCAGACACGGGGAGAATGTGCAAACTCCACACAGACAGTCACCCGGGGCCGGATTCGAACCCGGGTCCCCGGCGCTGTGAGGCAACAGTGCTAACCACTATGCCACCATGTTATCATCATCTTTTAACAAGAAAAAGAATAAATCTACAAACATTTGCCATGATTCAGTTCACACTGAAAAATAAATAATTTCCCTTCTCAATCAGGTATTCTGGAAGTATTTTTAAAGAAGTTTTTAACCCCTTTTTATGTCCCCACAGCTTCTGACAGCTCAGGCTAACTTTTACTAATCAGTTTGAAAGAGGCCTTGCAAATCGTGAAATATTAATGAAGGCACAGGATCTTGCAATGCGCAAGCCCAGTGAAAATACATTTGTTTACAGTAAAAAGAGAAATATCCACTGAGGCGAGTGCTACCACTGAGCCACGGCTGACGCCAGTGGTTATGAAACCAGGGACTGGACTCTCAACCAGGTAGGCCTGAGTTCAAAGTCAGGATCTGACTGACACTTGCACAAGGGGTGGGAAGAAAGAGAATCCAGCTGGGGAGGATTCCCCTCAGTTACGCGTGGCCACACCTCTAAAAAGTACCGCCGACCGTGTTTAGCCAGCTTCGTGTGCCTGGCTGTTGCGTTCTCTGACACGCGCGGGCACAATTCATCTTCGTAAAGGCTTTGCGCCTGTAGCTATTAGCGACGGATGTAAGTTTATTTTGACCCAGATATAAGCGGGAACACACTGGACTGACCAGATGTATGTCATTATGTATCAGGGATTATAAGTGCAGCCAAACTCCTCGGAGCCTTCGCCCTGTTACTGGAGCCATGTCTTAGATCCGAGCAGTGTGTTGAAACAAAAAAAAACTCACAGCAGGGGCCAGGACAAAGTGAACAGATGTATCTGAGTGCGAGCTGATGACTGAGGCCTGGAATGCTCCACTTATTGCTCAAGCTCCGAAGAAAATCTGAGAGGAGAGTTGATGCCAGGATAGAGTGTTAGTTGTTTGTCAAGCTCTCACGAGGGGAGATTTTACTGATTTGCACTCCTGGTGCAGACCATCGCTCACCAGGACTGCGTATTGGGAATTGGGGCACAGAGAGCAGCAGCTCCCATAGGATTATCCATCCCGTTAATTTTAATGATTGCCAAGGCCTGTGGGTCCTGCTCACCTCTGTGCGCAAATCTCTGATAGGCCTTTCCATGCTCTGTGCCAGGAGCGCATATTGATAGGATTATACCATCATATATAAGGGGGATAGAATATAAAAATAGGGAGGTATTGCTTCAGTTGTACAAGGTATTGGTGAGACCGCACCTGGAATACTGCATACAGTTTTGGTGTCCTTACTTAAGGAAAGACATCCTTGCTCTCGAGGCAGTGCAAAAAAGGTTCACTCGGTTAATCCCGGGGATGAGGGGGTGGTCATATGAGGAGAGGTTGGGTAGATTGGGACTCTACTCATTGGAGTTCAGAAGAATGAGAGGCGATCTTATTGAAACATATAAGATTGTGAAGGGGTTGGATCGGGTGGATGCGGGGAGGATGTTCCCGATGACGGGTGAGACGAGAACTAGGGGACATAGTCTTAGAATAAGGGGCTGCTCTTTCAAAACTGAGATGAGGAGGAACTACTTCACTCAGAGGGTGGTAGGTCCATGGAATATGCTGCCACAAAAAGCTGTAGAAGCTACAACATTAATTAAATTTAAAACAGAAATAGACAGTTTCCTAGAAGTAAAGGGCATTAAGGGTTACGGGGAGCGGGCAGGAATTTGGACATGAGTCTAGGTTCGGATCGGTCATGGCCCTGTGGGTAGTGGAGCGGGCCCAGGGACTGTGTAGCCTGATTCTGCTCCTATTTTGTGTGTGCAATTCTGTTAGATGCAGGAGATGGTTCTGTGATAGATAGTAGATTGGCGGTTAGGATCAGATCAGCCATGATCTTATTGAATGGCGGAGCAGGCTCGAGGGGCCGATTGGCCTACTCCTGCTCCTATTTCTTATGTTCTTATGTTCTTATATCTCCTAGCTTGGAAATTATTGTGCAAATGCTTACGGCCTTTGTGTCAGTTTCCTTTGTCTGCTGTTTTAACGCAGACATCAACCTGCTTAAAATTAATAGGTAAAAACTTCCGTTAAAATGGCAGACAAAACAATTTGACATGAATGCACTAAGGGCGGGAAATTTGGTTACGACCCGTTTGGGGGCAGTAACCGAGTTAAGACCGGACATTTAGTGCCCGGCACGGAAGTACCGCCCCGACCGCTAAATTCGCGGAGGGTCCGCAGAGCACTGCCTCATTTCAATGCCCCTCCCCTTTAGTTAAAGGGGAGGGCCGTATGCGCACTCTGCAGGGCTACGATGGGCCACACTAGGCCACCAGGGTGGCGTGGTGCCATGGCCGCAGCCCAGCACCGAGACACGGTGCCAGGCAGCATGATGACGGCCAGAACCACGCCATGGCCCACCACGGAAGGCCGACCTGCAGGCCGGCCAAAAGTAAAGGTGGCGGTGCGGGTCACGGCCGCACCTCCCCTTTAAATACCGCCCCTCCTCTTTAAATACCGCCCCATAAGAAATAGGAGCAGGCGTATGCCATACGGCCCCTCGAACCTGCTCCGCCATTCAATAAGATCATGGCTGATCTTCTACCTCAACTCCACTTTCCTGCACTATCCCCATATCCCTTGGTTCCCTTAATATCCAAAAACTATCGATCTCTGTCTTGAATATACTCAACGACTGAGCCTCCACAGCCCTCTGGGCGGTAGAGAATTCCAAAGATTCACCACCCTCTGAGTGAAGAAATTTCTCTTCATCTCAGTCCTAAATGGCCGACCCCTTATTCTGAGACTGTGACCCCTGGTTCTAGACTCCCCAGCCAGGGGAAACATCCTTCCTGCATCTACCCTGTCAAGCCCTGTAAGAATTTTGTATGTTCTAATGAGATCACCTCTCATTCTTCTGAGAAGATTCATCATATGCATTAAATATGTTTTTAATTATGGTGCATTTAATATTTAATGTGTGCAATATATGTGATTAATGTAGATTTTATATCCAGCTGCAGTCCAGCTGGTTGCTGTCAGCACGGTACATAGTGCAGAATGTAGCTTAATGCATGATATAAGGGGAGAGGGAGGGAGAGGGAGAGAGGGAGAGGTGATCCCAAATTAAAATTAACACTTCATGGACACCATCAGTCTGTGTCAATGCGAATGGACAGAATTGCTGTCGATCATCAGCCTGACTGAAAAAAAACAAACAGATTTTTGGACTCTAGGGGAATCAAGGGATATGGAGATCGGACGGGAAAGTGGAGTTGAGGTCGATGATCAGCCATGATCTTATTGAATGGCAGAGCAGGCTTGGAAGGCCGTATGGCCGACTCCCGCTCCCAATTCTTATGTTCTTATGAAAGAATTACGACAATGACCTGAAATGTTAATTAACCAGTGGTGAGTGATAAAAGTAGTAAAAGTTCAAATATAGAAAATACTCATTAGCTGATGAGATGAGTAAGAGAAATATATAATCCAGTGAGCCCTTGCCCTGTATTAGTTAAATTACAATTAATTGTACAAATCTATGATAATTATGTATTTTACACATTTGGTTCTTTAACCACTTCCACAACCGAGAAAGGCAAAAGCAGTTTAGATGCAGTAACAGAATATTAAGCGATACGATTGTCTCGTCAGTCTGCATACAGTAGAACAACATTTAAATCAAATACAGTAACTGAAATATGATAAGTACTGAGTTCCAAATGGGACAAAAAGAAAAACTGCAAATTTTTTTTTAATTCATTCACGGGATGTGGGCGTCACTGGCGTTTATTGCCCATCCCTAATTGGCCTTAAGAAGAAGGTGGTGGAAATCTTAAATAAAAAATGGAATTGCTGGAAATACATTGCAGATCTATCAGTGTTTGAAAAGAGAAAAGGCAGGTTAATGTTTTGAGTAGAGACCCTTTGTCAGAATTCAAATACTAAATTACATATATGGCAAGATTTTCTAGAATCAGACACATTCTTTGGCCAGAATTTTGCCTACCTGGGCGGGTCCGGTGCGGGCGGCGGCCATGGTGGGTCACAACACCGCTGCTGGCTCCATCCTGCTGCTGAAAATTACTTTCCCTTAATAGGGCCTATTAAGCCCGCCCTGCGCGTTACCCGGCCCACTTAAATGGTGCGGGTCTGGTGATGTCATCGACGACGCATTTTCAGCCGGGATCTTTAAAGGGGCCATGGCTATATTAGATTTAAATGTCAATGTAACATAGTGCTGTCAGTGCACTACAGCATTGGAGTGCTGCAAACACTGACAATGACCGCAAAGAGGCAGAGGGCTGCACCAAGGCTCTCCGAAGACTTTTTCCATATGCTTATGGAGGGAGTCAGAGCACGCAGGGAGGTCCTCTTCCCTTTCAATGGGCGCAAGAGACCTCCCCAGGACACCAAAACAGCCTGGTTGGAGGTTGCACAGGAGGTCACAAGCAGGGATGTGGTCAGGAGGACCTGGGTGCAGTGCCGCAAAAGTTTCAATGAGTTCATTAGATCAGGAAACGTTTGCACAAAGCTACACTCAACCTCATCCTGCTGTGCCTCTCATCACATCCCCATCACTCTGCCTTCCCTACTCTAACCCTTGCACCTCCTTACTCGCACCAATATAACTTGCACGTCCACCCATCCCTCTCTATCTACATTATCACATCCCCATCTCACTAGCCATCCCTCACACTCACCCTCATCCTAGTGCAATCATACCAACTAACAACACACAAGGAGGCTACTTGGGTGTTTTATCCAATGGTTATGTAAAGTTTCCGGGAATGTGCTGTCAAACATAAAAATCTTTATTTTCAACACTTTCCGGTCATGGACACATTTGTGTGCACCTTTGGAAGTGGCTTAGTGAGTTGCAGTGAATGGTGAGACATAACGGTACCTCCAGCAATGGTGATGAGTGTGAAAGGAATGGCTTGGTCATTGAAGTGATGCTTTATGGTGTTGGTGTGGGGTGGTGCCAACCTGGCACATCATGTGGCTGCCATATGGCTGTACAGCATCAAGTGAAGTAAATTTGGCCATGGTGAGGCCATCCTTGGCCTCCCAGGCAGCAATGTGCTCGGGTGCTGATGCCCTCTGTCCTGAGCAGCATCAGGTGATTGCGGCGAAGGTTGGTAGTGTTATTGTTGGTGCAGCTGGTGTTGGGGCTCATCATGGTCAGATTCTGAGGACCAAGGTGAGACAGTATAAATGGCATCCATGCTGATGGAAAAGAAGTAGAGGTGGCAGAAGCAATCTGTCAATGGTGAGAGAGGTTCATCCAATGAGGTGACATTGAATGGAGACTTTACTGGAAAGACTGCAGCCTGCAGAATTTGTTCTGGGAATGCAGTGAGAAACAGCTTCTGCTGAGGAAAGTGATCATCTGTCAAGTGGGAGCTTTTATAGTACATTAGATGCTGTCAACTAATCAGCTGGAGCAATGGCCACTGAACTCCCGCCTCATGTTGACAGACGTGGTTTCCCGTGGCCATGCAGTTAAATTTAAAAGGTAAGGTGAAAACCACTCTTAAGGGTCGGACAACTAGCCACTAATAATTTAAATTAGGTCGCCCGCCTCTGCCAGTCAGATCGGGTCCGCGCTGACAGACACGCCAGGGGGAAAGGAGTGTGGGAGCAGGATGACAGCGGGTTCCCGACCCGCTCCCAAAAATAACAACTTTCTCACCCGACCCGCCTCCGATCGCGCCCGCTACCACCCCAGAAAATTCCGGCCTTTGTTTCTTATTCAGTAGCCCTTTCAAACCAGAATATCCCCTTGAGAGCATCCTCAAAATGTTGGTGCCTGTTTTACACTCCACCCAATTTTCTTTTGCACATTTTCAGCTACCACCAAAGTCGAATTTCAACCTGATTGTGTGCAAGTAGTGAACAGTGCCAATAGTGAGCAGTGCAAATAGTGAGCAGTGCAAGTAGTGAGCAGTGCAAATAGTGAGCAATAGAAGTAGTAAGTAGTGAGCAGCAAACACTCGTATAGGTTAGATGCTCATCCCCGCAGGGCTTCACTATTGCTCACTGGTACTCTTATCTGAGGAAGATTGTGAGGCATTCTTTGGAGCAAGAAAAAGAATAAAATTCCGCTTTTGCATTGTTGGAACACACCAAGAACGCATATTGTGAAATCCCTTACTCCAAGTCCCCAATTTTCCATCCATTGAATTAATGGCCTACGATGCACAATTTTACAAAATCCAGTCCCAATGTGGGCCAAAACTGCAGAAGCTGAATTCTTACCCCATTACGTCTTATCACACTGTCGAAACACCTCAAAGCACTTCATAGCATGAATTAGATTTGGGGGCAGCGACTGTTGTTTGCAGGCACAGTATATCGTATCCATTGTCTGGTAGGATCATAGGTTGACTAAGAAAGATAGATCAGGGTATTTTCTTAATGGTGAGAAGCTAGGAACTGTGGATGAGCAGAGAGATTTAGGAGTCCGAGTACAAAGCTAGTGGACGGGTACAAAAAAAAATGAAAAGGTTAATGGAATGAAGCCCTTTATCTCAAGGGGGGCTGGAAGACAAAGGGGTGGAAGTTATGTTACAGTTATATAAAACTCTGGTTAGACTCCATTTAGAGTACCGCGTTCAGTTCTGGGCACCACACCTCAGGAAGGATATATTGGCCTTGGAGAGGGTGCAGTGCAGATTCACCAGAATGATACCAGGGCTAAAAGGTTTAAATTATGCCGACTGGATGCATAGACTAGGCTTGTATTCCCTTGAGTATAAAAGATTAAGGGGTGATCTAATTGAGATGTTTAATATGATTAAAGGATTTGATAGGGTAGAGAGAGAGAAACTATTTCCTCTGGTAGTGGAGTCCAGGAAAAGGAGGCATAACCTTAAAATTAGAGCTAGGCCGTTCAAGAGTAATGTCAGGAAGCACCCATTCACACAAAGGGTCGTGGAAATCTGGAACTCTCTCCCACAAAAAGCTGTTGAGGCTAGATCAATTGAAAATGTCAAATCTGAGATTAATAGATTTTTGTTCGGCAAGGGTATTAAAGGTTACAGAACCAAGGCGGGTAGATGGAGTTAAGATACAGATCAGCCATGATCTAATTGAATGGCGTAACAGGCTCAAGGGGCTGAATGGACTATGTTCCGAGACAAATGTATATTTGTTTAGCAACCATTAGGCCTTACAGTATAACATCATTAGATCAGCATTTTGATTTATTTCAGTGATAATATTATTACAGAACTCTGCATGATAGAAAGCTTTTTATAACACAAAAACAGCCCATACTTTCCGATAGGAGGCTTCCTGCGTGCGGATGCCTCCTATCGGAAAAAAATCTACGCTCTTACAGGGCTCCCGAGGTCCGGACACTTCCGCTCCTGGGCCTCTCCACAGTTGAAATGCGCAGGGCCCACGTATCCCAGAGGCGCATGCAGTTCGCAAGCGTCCCTGGGATCACGTGGGCCATGAGGAGCCAATAGAAGAAGGGAATCTCCCTTCATACTTTTGATAGATAGACCTGTCAAAAGTATGAATGGAGATCAGCCCAAAAACACATCAAAACATTAAATACATTTTTAAAAAACACCACATTTTTTAAATGAGTTAAAATTACATTAAATTAAATATTTTAAACAAAAATTTTATTTTTTGAAAAAAGTAATTAAAGTTTTTTACAGGGCTAAAAATAAACTTACCTTTTTTAAAAGTATTTTTAAATTATAAATGAGTGAAAAAATTTTTTTTTTACTTTTTTAAACTGTTTTGCTGGTAAAAGCAGGCCTTACACCTGCTTTTACCAGGCGAAAGATTTCTAAGTGTTTTCAGCGGGCGGAGGATCTGCAGAAAGTGGAACTATCCACCCGCAGAGGCCCTTCTCCAGGGTAGGTGTGCGATCTGTCAAGAGCATTCTTGACAGATCGGAAATGCCGGTTTTCAGCGCATGCGCTTCGCATGCCTGAAACCGGCATTTCCGATGTCCCTACGGGTGTGTACACACCCGTAGGCATCGGAAAATACGGGCCATATGTGTGGTTTCTCTGATTTTCTTGATAAAGATTGGGACTGAAAGGGTGTGCATATGATGAGCTGACAAGAGTGGTGAGAGAAAGTCTGATGTAAAACCAGAAAAGGAGCAAGACAGAGACAGAACTGAACTCTCCGTATCTCTGAAAGATTTTGCAGTGAGTATTTGCAGTTGGTTCCAAACTGTGAAAGGCTTAGCGCAAGACCCTGGTGCAGCTGTTAGATCCCACACCGCACAGCTGCAAGTTTCACACTCTGCTTAACTGAAAGAGCCATCTTTGGGATCTCATCTCACACTGCTGTGCTTTCCTTTTCAAAGTACAGTAAACTCTTGTTTAAACGGCACTTTATCATCCAGAATACTCTAATAATCGACATCTTCTACTATACATTTAACGGAACATTCTGCAGGTGAGTACCCAATTATACAGTACATTTCTTGATTTTTATTTTTGTTTGTGTTAAAAATTGCCTTGGTAGGTATACCTCTCTGTTAGCCAGAATTTTTCATCAACCGGCACCATCCTGGTCCCATAGGTGCCAGATAAGAAAGAGTTTACTGTAAATAACGCAGAAAAATTGGGAAATATGCTCGTGGATTGCTGTCAACCAAAGAACATGGCTGCTGATAATCAGTGACAGCAGAAAAAGTAAACTAAGGTCAATGCATATGGTAAGAAGTATAATGAGGAAAGAAGCAGTAACATAAGAACATAAGAATTAGGAGCAGGAGTAGGCCATTCGGCCCTTCGAGCCTGCTCCGCAATTCAATAAGATCATGGCTGATCTTCTACCTCAACTCCACTTTCCTGCACTATCCCCATATCCCTTGATTCCCTTAATATCCAAAAATCTATCGATCTCTGTCTTGAATATACCCAATGACTGAGCCTCCACAGCCCCCTGGGGTAGAGAATTCCAAAGATTCACCACCCTCTGAGTAACGAGAGGGGGCAGTGAAGCTCAAGACTAAAACACCCTCACCCACGACTACAATATCCTGCCTCTCCCGCATGAACACACATTTTAAAAGCCCTACCCTTGTCATCTCTCAAATGACATTTTTATACTCTTCGTTGTGTGAGATTTATAATAGCTTTGAATTGTTCAGCCTTTTCTTGCTTACGCCATGTCTTGATGGTTATTATAAGATTGATATCAAACAAAGAAACCAGCTCTGTGTATTTCAATGAAGAGTTGCATGATAACTGTCACTGGCCCAGAAATTAGGCTCCCTGGCTTCCCGCGGGTGCAAGGGTCCCGCGCGTTCCTACCTACCGCGCCTGCCGTTGACCTCTGGGCCCACGGGGACTTCAGCTCCTGGGCCTCCTGCAGCTGCCGGCGCGCAGTGCTTGTGTATCCCAGGGGCGTAGTTAGTGCGATGCGTCTCCTGGGATCACATGGGCCATGGAGAGCCAATGGCAGCAGACCATCTTTCATTCATAGATTTGACAGGAAGACCTGTCAAATCTATTAATTGAAATTGGCCCCAAAACAACACCTAAACTTCAAATAAATTTAAAAAAAAACATCACATTTTTAAAATAACTATAAGTTAAATAAATTAACTACTTTAAACAAAAATTTAAATTTTTGAAAAAATTAAAATACTTTTTAACAGTGCTAAAAATAAACTTACCTTTCTTTAAAGTATCTAAACAAGATAAACCTGTTGAAAAAATTTTTAAATTGTAATTAATTAACCACTTACCTTGTTGAAAACGGGTCTTGCGCCTCCTTTTTAAAAGCGCAGCTTCTTCATACTTACCCTCCCGGAGAAACCTGAAAAAAAACCTACGTTCGCTGCGTGCGCGCAGCCTCTCCCGCGCACGTGGTTCACCTTTAACCCCCTCCCTTCACAAGACCGGAAGTTGCGGTTTCCCGCGCATGCGCAGTGCATGCAGGTAACCGGCACTTCAGGAGGCCTTACGGGTGAGTACACAGCGCGTACTCACCCGGCAAGTGCCGAATTTTTGGCCCATTATAACTAATTACCCCCGACCGCCTCATCCATGGAACTTCAGCATCCAGTAATAACAGACACAATTCAGCTGGGATTTGATAGGTTTAACCCAATTTTCTTTCTCTTCTTTTCAGAACAACTGGCTTATCACCCTGCTCCCCCGCTCCATCTAATGGCCTGGCAGGGAACCTGGAAAAACTCACTGAGCTACACATGTTTCAGTAATAGGCAAGCCCCCGCCCAAGGGTTGAACTTGTGACCATCAGCTTGTGCGGCAAGTGCTCAGCTATTTAAATTCCTGCACCAGACTGCGCTTGGAGCTCAGGGGAAGGAGTATCTTCATTCCTAATTCTCAGTTCATTAAATTTCACATCTGTGGATGAGCCGAGACAACTGAGCAAAAATACGTTGCAGCTGCTCACTGTCTGCCGCCGATACTTCGCCAGATGTGCGGCAGAAACCACGTTTACGCACACACTTCTGGAATACCTCCGGCAAAGTAACGTCGGCGGAGCGGCCGCAGCTCCCAGGAGTTTTCCGTCCCTGGTATCCAGCTCTCCACCCCACCCCCAACTCTCTCCAGTGGCTTAAGCTGCTCACTACCTAAGCCCTCCCACCAACCAAGAAAGTACATTGTTTGAACCTCGATCTGGGCTAAGCTGGCTGACTTGAACCAGGGGCCACTGCAATTGCTCACTCGGTTTCCATTACTGATCGTTATCCAGTGACCCCTGGCTTGTGTGGTTGGCAGGTGAAGACAGGATAAGGCATCAGAACATAGGAACCGGAGGAGGCCATTGAGCCCCTCGAGCCTGTTCCGCCATTCAATGAGATCATGGCTGACCTGCGACCTAACTCCATATGCCCGCCTTTGGCCCATCTCCCTTAATACCTTTGATTAACAAAAATCTGTCAATCTCAGATTTAAAATTAACAATTGATGTAGCATCAATTGCCGTTTGTGGAAAAAAGTTCCAAACTTCTACCACCCTTTGTGCATAAGAACATAAGAAATAGGAGCAGGAGTAGGCCATTTGGCCCTTCGAGCCACCATTCAATAAGATCATTACATAGGATTACATAGGATATACGGCACAGAAACAGGCCATTCGGCCCAACCAGTCCATGCTGGCATTTATGCTCCACACGAGCCTCCTCCCGTCTTTCCTCATCTAAATCAATCAGCGTAACCCTCATCTAAATCAATCAGCGTAACCCTCTATTCCCTTCTCCCTCATATGTTTATCTAGCCTCCCCTTAAATGCCTCTATACTATTCGCTTCAACCACTCCCTGTGGTAGCGAGTTCCACATTCTCACCACTCTTTGGGTAAAGAAGTTTCTTCTGAATTCCCTATTGGATTTCTTGGTGACTATCTTATATTTATTATACATTATTATTAAACCAACCCAGAGCTCCACAGATTTATGCGATATTACGATATTACTATACATTAATAATTAAACCACCACAGATTTATGCGCAGAAGGCAGCTTCCGGTTCACTGGCAGCAGTCACTCTGTTTAAATATCTCCACTTCACCCGTGGTTTTAAAGCCGCTTATCCGGGGAGAAATTGAGTCACACAGACTCAATTTTCTGGTCTGTGACACAGACTAGGATTAATTTTCTGGTCTGTGCTGAGTTAGTGAATCTCGGGTTCTGCAGTAACGCCCCCCCGCCCCGTGGTCAAGTAGCCTGCCGACACTCGCCGTCAAAGCCAATGTATGACTACTAGACATTTGGACAAGGCGAGAGGTCAGCCTCTGCCCAAGGAAGCACAGCCACAGCCAAAAGTCACTGTCTTCAGGAGAGGGATGGAGAGAAAATTGGCAAAAGAAGAAAAAGCTTCCACTAGATTTGAGCGAAACGGAGGGGACCCACCCCACATCAAGCACTGGGTTCCTTTAGAAAAATGGCAAGGCCGTCTGCCCTTGTGACCACAATGAGTCTATCACCTCAGTAAGTCTTTCCTTAAACGCTGGATCACTTCCATGAGAAAAAGAGGCCAAGCAGGCAGAGAACCTTGCGCCCATCCTGTTGGCACGTGCTTGTGAGGAGAGAAGTCCCAGAGTAACCTCTAAAATGTTTAACCAGGTTCTGACCATGAGCATTCTTCCCTCATTCAAAAATGTAATCCTGTCATTTAAAAAAGAAAGTTCTGCTAGCAGTAGTTTTTTTTTGCTTTGGAACATTCAATACTGATTTTAACGACCACAGAAGCAGTGTTGGGCGAACCTGTCATTGCATGCTCGGAAGTTTGTTTTCCTTTTAAAACAAAATTGGATCCTTTTTGCTTAGAAGGGATGTACGAGGTAGATTCTTTACTCAGAGAGTGGTTGGGGTGTGGAATGGACTGCCTGCTGTGATAGTGGAGTCGGACACTTTAGGAACTTTCAAGCGGTTATTGGATAAGCACATGGAGCACACCAGAGTGATAGGGAGTGTGATAGCTTGATCTTGGTCTCGGACAATGCTCGGCACAACATCGAGGGCCGAAGGGCCTGTACTGTGCTGTACTGTTCTATGTTCTATGTTCTTTACAGTATAATTTGCATATTTGTACTTTCTTGGGATGATTTACCAAACTTGTTGATTAATGCCTTTGGGGTGGGGACCTCTGTGTGGGCGGTGGTGCTTGATCAAAGAGCCACTGACCCCTTGCGGGAGTGTACTTTCACAGCCACCTGTTTACCTTGCGGCTAAGATACGTGCAAGCCTCGACATGGAATGTGGGCGGGCTATTCGACTGTGACGTTGCAGCCAGACGGTTAAAAGCTATTTGGCATAAAAATCGCAGAAAATTAGGCAGCGGGTCTGTCCCAGAAATATCACAGGTAGAGACTAGTCATCGGGGCTGACCGAAACAAAGGAAGGAGGGGGACAACAACAGGTAAAGGTTACCAATCAAATCTGCTAAATACTGGTGCAAAGGGAAGCTGCCGATGGGGTTTATTCATCGGAGAATGGATTTTTTTTTTAAACTGGCAAGAGGTAAACAAAAAAAGGTGTTGGATGATGCACAGTCCAATTCTGCCAGGCTCTAACAACAGGCATCAGAGAAAGACAAATGGCGAGCACAGCAGCTATAGATTGAAAGGGAGTGGAATATGCAGGGGAGAAACAGGTATTTGTTAGAATTAAGTTTGAAACTGCAATGTCACTGAAAACAGTAATGTTCACTGGCTTACAAAGAGGAATGGGGAAAACCAACGAGCACACTTCACTGAAATGTGCCTTTCGAAAGGCTGATCTTCTACCTCATCTCCACTTTCCTGCACTATCCACATATCCCCTGATCCCATTAATAGTCAAAAATCTATCGACCTCTGTCTTCAATATACCCAATGACTGAGCCTCCACAGCCCTCCGGGGTAGAGAATTCCAAAGATTCACCACCCTCTGAGTGAAGAAATTTCTCCTCATCTCAGTCCTAAATGGCCAACCCCTTATTCTGAGACTGTGTCCCTTGGTTCTAGACTCCCCAGCCAGGGAAACATCCTCCCTGCATCTACCCTGTCAAGCCCTGTAAGAATTTTGTATGTTTCAATGGGATCACCTCTCATTCTTCTAAACTCTAGAGAACATAGGCCTAGACTACTCAATCTCTCCTCATAGGACAATCACCCCCGTCCCAGGAATCAGTCTGGTGAACCTTCGTTGCACTCCCTCTATGGCAAGTATATCCTTCCTTAGGTAAGGAGACCAAAACTGTGCACAATACTCCAGGTGTGGTCTCACCAGGGCCCTATATAATTGCAGTAAGACATCTTTACTCTTATACTCAAATCCTCTTGTAATAAAGGCCAACGTACCATTTGCTTTCCTAATTGCTTGCTGTACCTGTATGTTAACTTTCAGTGATTCGTGTACAAGGACACCCAGGTCCATCTGAACACCAACATTTCCAATCTCTCACCATTTAAAAAATACTCTGCTTTTATATTTTTCCTACCAAAGTGGATAACTTCACATTTTCCACATTATATTCCATTTGCCATGTTCTTGCCCACTCGCTTAGCCTGTCTATATCCCCTTGAAGCCTCCTTGATTCCTCCTCACAACTTACATTCCCACCCAGCTTTATATCATCAGCAAACTTGGATATATTACATTTGGTCCACTCAGCCAAATCATTGATGTAGATTGTGAATAGCTGAGGCCCAAGCACTGATCCTTGCGGTACACCCCACTAGTTACAGCTTGCCAACCCGAAAATAACCCGTATATTCCTACTCTCTGTTTTCTGTCTGTTAAGCAATCTTCAATCCATGCTAGTATATTACTCCCAATCCCATGAGCCCTAATTTTGTTTAATAACCTCTTGTGTGGCACCTTATCGAATGCCTTCTGAAAATCCAAATACACCACTGGTTCCCCCTTATCTATTCTGCTAGTTACAACCTCAAAAAACTCTAACAGATTTGTCAAACATGACTTCACTTTCATAAATCCATGTTGACTCTGCCTAATCCTATTATTATTTTCTAAGTGCCCTGTTACCACGTCCTTAATAATAGATTCTAGCATTTTCCCTACTACTGATGTCAGGCTAACTGGTCTGTAGTTCCCCATTTTCTCTCTCCTTCCTTTCTTAAATAGTGGGATTACATTTGCTACCTGCCAATCCGCGGGAACCGTTCTAGAATCTATGGAAAATGACAACCAATGCATCCACTATCTCTATAGCCACCACTTTCAAAACCCTAGGATGTAGGCCATCAGGTCCAGGAGATTTATTGGCTTTCAGTTCCAATAATTTCTCCAGTACTATTTTTTTACTAATACTAATTTCTTTTAGTTCCTCATTCTCGCTAGAGCCTTGGTTATCCACTATTTCCGGGAAGTTTTTTGCGTCTTCTTCCGTGAAGAGAGATACAAAGGCCGCGATTTTGCCAGTCCTCAGAGTGCGGGATTGGAGGCGGGACCGCTGTCAAAATCGCAAAGATCGCAAAGTAGGAAACCCGCTGTCAACCCGCCTCCAATCAATCTTCCCAAGTGTTGGGTTCCCGATTTGCGCATGGATCCGACACCTAGCGGCAGGAAGAGGATTATAGCCACTTAACTGGCTGTTAACAGGTATTTGATACTTGTTAACAGGAACTTTTTGAATTTTGTCACTTCTGGCTTGGGTTCCCTGACATCCGGACACCACGCCAGGTAAGTGTGGCATGCTGTGAGTCTGCTGTAATGTTTCTGCATTGATGACAGCTGCAGAAGTGGTGTGAAGGATCCAATGGAGCACTGGTGAGTTTCAGAGGTAAGAGAATGTTGGGAAAATCATTTTTAATGCATTTACACTTTTCTGTAGGGAACAGGTTTTGAATTGGATGTCTAGTCCCACCTCATTGAGAGAACCTCTCTCACCAGTGACAGATCGCTTCTGTAACCTCACCTGCAGCTGCCATCTGTTCTAGCCTAAGGAGGGAGTCACTGGAGAGCCTGAGTGCAAGAGCTCACCTGTGAACAGTCATTGTCAGTGTTTGCAGCACTTCAATGCTGTCAAACACTGAGAAATGAGCTGTCAAAGAAAAATTGTGCGTGGTCCCTTTAAGAAAACCGGCGGATGACGCGTCATCAAATGACGTCATCTGACTGACTTCCTCTTAATTGGCCGGCAAGCCCGCAGGGCGGGCTTAACAAGGCCAATCGACGTAAAATCACATCCATTGGCCGGATGCAGTTGGGGGCCGGGGCCGGGGCCCGGAAACCAGCTGACCCGCTTCCAAGCTATATCCATTGGAAAAATCGCGGCCAAAGTATTTGTTTAATTTCTCTGCCATTTCCTTATTCCCCATTATAACTTCTCCTGTCTCAGCCTGTAAGGGACTCACATTTACTTTCACTAATCTTTTCCTTTTTACATACCTATAGAAGCTTTTACAATCTGTTTTTATTTCTCTCGCTAGTTTACTCTCATATTCTATTTTCCCTTTCTTTATCAATTTCTTGGTGTGTAGAGTGTTTCCTAATTTCTGATTTCTAATTTTTAGACTATGCCCCCTAGTTCTAGACTTCCCAACCAGTGGAAATAGTTTCTCTCTATCTACCCTATCTGTTCCCTTTAATATCTTGAAAACTTCTATCAAATCACCCCTTAACCTTCTAAATTCTAGGGAATACAACCCTAATTTGTGTAATCTCTCCTCGTAATTTAACACTTGGAGTTCGGGTATCATTCTGCTAAACCTATGCTGCACTCCCTCAAATATATCCTTCCTAAGGTGTGGTGCCCAGACCTGCTCCCAGTACTCCAGGTGTGGTCTAACCAGGGCTTTGTATAGCTGTAGCATAACTGCTAACCCTTTGTATTCATAGAAACATAGAAACATAGAAAATAGGTGCAGGAGTAGACCATTCGGTCCTTCGAGCCTGCACCGCCATTCAATGCGTTCATGGCTGAACATGCTACCTCAGTACCCCATTCCTGCTTTCTCGCCATACCCCTTGATCCCCCTAGTTGTGAGTATTATATCTAACTCCCTTTTGAATATATTTAGCGAACTGGCCTCAACAACCTTCTGTGGTAGAGAATTCCACAGATTCACCACTCTCTGGGTGAAGAAGTTCCTCCTCATCTCAGTCTTAAATGGCTTCCCCTTTATCCTTAGACTGTGACCCCTGGTTTTAGTTTTCCCTAACATTGGAAACATTCTGCCCGCATCTAATTTGTCTAAACCAGTCAGGATTTTAAACGTCTCTATAAGATCCCCCCTCATTCTTCTGAACTCCAGAGGATACAAGTTCAGTTGATCCAGTCTTTCTTGATATGTCAGTCTGGCCATCCCAGGAATCAATCTAGTGAACCTTCGTTGCACTCCCTCAATAGCAAAAATGTCCTTCCTCAAGTTAGGAGACCAAAACTGCACACAATACTCCAGGTGTGGCCTCACCAAGGCCCTGTACAACTGTAGCATCACCTCCCTGCTCCTGTACTCAAATCCCCTTGCTATGAAGGCCATCATGCCATTTGCTTTCTTGACTGCCTGCTGCACTTGCCTTCCCACCTTCAGTGACTGATGTACCATGACGCCCAGGTCTCGTTGCACCTCCCCTTTCCCTAATCTGCCACCATTCAGGTAATAGTCTGCCTCCCTATTTTTACCACCAAAGTGGATAACCTCACATTTATCCACATTGTACTTCATCTGCCATACATTTGCCCATTCACCCAACCTGTCCAAGTCACTCTGTAGCCTCCTAGCATCCTCCTCATTGTTCACACTGCCTCCCAATTTAGTGTCATCCGCAAATTTGGAGATATTACAATTAATCCCTTCGTCCAAATCATTAATATATAATGTAAACAGCTGGGGCCCCAGCACCGAACCCTGCGGTACCCCGCTGGTCACTGCCTGCCATTCTGAAAAGTACCCATTTACTCCTACTCTTTGTTTCCTGTGTGCCAACCAGTTCTCAATCCACGTCAACACATTACCCCTAATCCCATGTGCTTTAACTTTGCACACCAATCTCTTGTGTGGGACCTTGTCGAAGGCCTTCTGAAAGTCCAAATACACCACATCTACTGGTTCCCCCCCTGTCCACCCTATTGGAAACATCCTCAAAAAATTCCAGAAGATTTGTCAAGCATGATTTCCCTTTCACAAATCCATGCTGACTTGGACGTATCATGTCGCCACTTTCCAAATGGTCTGTTATGACATCTTTAATAATTGCTTCCATCATTTTACCCACCACCGATGTCAGGCTAACCGGCCTATAATTCCCTGCTTTCTCCCTCCCTCCTTTTTTAAAAAGAGGAGTTACATTAGCCACCCTCCACTCCTTCGGAACTGATCCAGAGTCTAAGGAATGTTGGAAAATGATCGTCAATGCATCCACTATTTCCAAGGCCACCTCCTTAAGTACTCTGGGATGCAGACCATCAGGCCCTGGGGATTTATCAGCCTTCAGTCCCATCAATTTCCCCAACACCTTTTCCCGACTGATAAGGATTTCCCTCAGCTCCTCCCTCTTACCAGATCCTTTGATCTCTTTTATTTCTGGAAGGTTGTTTGTGTCCTCCACAGTAAACACCGAACCAAAGTACTTGTTCAATTGATCTGCCATTTCTTTGTTCCCCATTATGACTTCCCCTGTTTCTGACTGCAGGGGACCTACGTTTGTTTTTACTAACCTCTTTCTTTTTACATATTTATAGAAGCTTTTGCAGTCCGTTTTAATGTTCTCCGCAAGCTTCCTTTCATATTTTATTTTCCCTGCCCTAATCAAACCCTTCGTCCTCCTCTGCTGAGTTTTAAAGTTCTCCCAGTCCCCGGGTTTGCTGCTACTTCTGGCCAATTTGTATGCCACTTCCTTGCTTTTAATACTATCCCTGATTTCCCTTGTTAGCCATGGTTGAGCCACCTTCCCTTTTTTATTTTTACGCCAGACAGGGATGTACAATTGCTGTAGTTCATCCATGCGATCTCTAAATGTCTGCCATTGCCCTTCCACTGATAACCCCTTAAATATCGCTTGCCAATCTAACCTCGCCAATTCACGCCTCATACCCTCAAAGTTGCCCTTATTTAAGTTCTGGACCATGGTCTCTGAATTAACTGTTTCCTTCTCCATCCTAATGTAGAACTCCACCATACTATGGTCACTCTTCCCCAAGGGGCCTCGCACCACAAGATTGCTGATTAGTCCTTCCTCATTACACAACACTCAGTCCAGGATGGCCTCCCCTCTAGTTGGTTCCTCAACATATTGGTTTAGGAAACCATCCCTTAAACACTCCAGGAAATCCTCCTCCACCGTATTGCTTCCAGTTTGAGTAGCCCAATCTATATGCATATTAAAGTCACCCATGATAACTGCTGCGCCTTTTTTGCATGCACCTCTGATTTCCTGTTTCATACCCTCCCCCACCTCACTACTACTGTTTGGAGGTCTGTACACAACCCCCACTAACGTTTTCTGCCCTTTGGTGTTCTGCAGCTCAACCCATATTGATTCCACATCCTCCAAGCTAATGTCCTTCCTAGCTATTGCATTAATCTCCTTTTTAATCAGCAATGCTACCCCACCCCCTTTTCCTTTTATTCTATCCTTCCTGAATGTTGAATACCCCTGGATATTCAGTTCCCAGCCTTGATTGTTCTGGAGCCACGTCTCTGTAATCCCAATCACATCATATCTGTTAACATCAATTTGCACAGTCAATTCATCCACCTTATTACGGATACTCCTTGCATTAAGACACAGAGTCTTTAGGCTTGTTTTATTAACACCCTTTGTCCTTTTAGACTTATGATTTAGTATGGCCCTTTGTGTTTCTTGCCTTTGTTTACTCGGATTTCCTTATTGTTTCTCACCCTTCTAACATTTGTTTCTGACTGCATATTACTTCCCCCTGTTTCGCTACATAGGTTCCCATTCCCCTGCCATATTAGTTTAAATCCTCCCGAACTGCCTTAGCAAATATTACCCCAAGGACATCGGTTCCAGTCCTGCCCAAGTGCAGACCGTCCCTTTTGTACAGGTCCCACTTCCCCCAGAACTGGTTCCAATGCCTCAGGTATTTGAATCCCTCCCTCCTGCACCACTGCTCAAGCCACGTATTTAATCTCGCTATCCTGTTCATGCTACTCTGATTAGCACGTGGCACTGGTAGCAACCCAGAGATTACTACCTTTGAGGTCCTACTTTTCAATTTAGCTCCTAGCTCCCTAAATTCTGCTTGTAGGACCTCTTCCCGCTTTTTACCTATATCGTTGGTACCTACATGCACCACGACAGCTGGCTCTTCACCCTCCCTTTCCAGAATGTTCTGCAGCCGCTCCGAGACATCCTTGACCCTTGCACCAGGGAGGCAACATACCATCCTGGAATCTCGGTTGCGGCCACAGAAACTCCTGTCTATTCCCCTTACAATTGAGTCCCCTATCACTATAGCTCTACCACTCTTTTTCCCGCCCTGCTGTGCAGCAGAGCCAGCCATGGTGCCATGAACCTGGCTGCTGGTGCCTTCCCCTGGTAGGTCATTTCCCCCAACAGTATCCAAAACGGTATATCTGTTTTGGAGGGAGACGACCACAGGGGACTCCTGCACTACCTTGCTGATATTGCCCTGCCTCTTGGTCACCCATTTACTGTCTGACCTAGCCTTTACCCGCGGTGTGTTCAACTCACTAAATGAGTAATCCACAAAGTTCTCGGCATCGTGGATGCTCCAGAGTAAGTCCATCCGCAGCTCCAGCGCCGCCATGCGGTCCGTCAGGAGCTGCAGCTGGACGCACTTCCTGCACACATAGTTGTCAGGGACACTGGAAGTGTCCCTGATTTCCCACATAGCACAGGAGGAGCACGACACGGTTCCGAGATTTCCTGCCATGACTCAACCCTTATATTACTTTATTGAGTTAAGTCCCTGAAAACAAAATATAAATCGAACCTACCTTTTAAATTCCCTCTAGTCCTCTAGATATAAAGGCTAGCATTCCATTAGCCTTTTTGATTATTATCTGTACCTGTCCATGACATTTTAATGATCTATGTACCTGGATCCCCAAGTCTCTTTGGACCTCCACTGTTTTTAGCTTTTCACCATTTAGAAAGTACCCTGTTCTATCCTTTTTAGGTCCAAAATGGATGACCTCACATTTGCCTACATTGAAATCCATTTGCCACAGTTTTGCCCATTCACTTAATCCATCAATATCCCTTTGTAATTTTATGCTTTTATCTACACTGCCTACAATGCCGCCTACCTTTGTGTCATCGGCAAATTTGGATACGTGGCTTTCTATGCCATCATCTAAGTCATTAATAAATACTGTGATGACTCCCCCTTGTGTTCAGAGAGCCAACCAACACTGACTGTACAAGCTCACACATAATGGCCATTTGGACAAGGGAACAGAGAGCAACCACTTTCTGTGGAACCATAGCCCACCAGGGGGGCTTTAGGAGAGGAGGAAATTAGCAGAAAAAGTTGGAAGGAAAAAATAAACAGTAGTCATCAATCTTAGTTACATAAACTTACAACAGGAGCTTCACGGTCATGAATTATTTCAAGAGTCTTTGAAGAAAGAATTTGCATTTTTGTTAGCGCCTGCCATGTCCTCAGGACTTCCAAAACACTTCACAGCCATTGAAGTCATTTAAGTATAGTCATGTGGGCAAACACGACAGCCAATACGCACAAAGCAAGGACCCACAAACAGCAATGAGATAAATAACCAGCTAATAACGGGGTTCTTTTGAGGTTGGTTGAGGGATAAAATATTGGCCAGAAGACCTCACCTGCTCTTCTTCAAATAGTGGCAGGGAATCTTTTACATCCACCGAAGAGAGCAGGCAGGGTCTTGCTTTAATATCTCACCTCCAACTGTACAGCTCTGAAGTGTCAGCCTGGATTACATGCTCAAATCTGTAGAGTGGAATTTGAACCCATGACCTTCTGACTCGGAGGTGAGCGTGCTCCCACTGAGCTAAGGCTGACACCTATAAAAAAATAAAGGACGCATGAGGTAGGTGCAGGGAGGATGTTTCCCCCTGGCTGGGGAGTCTAGAACCAGGGGTCACAGTCTCAGAATAAGGGGTCGGCCATTTAGGACTGAGATGAGGAGAAATTTTTTCACTCAGAGGGTGGTGAATCTTTGGAATTCTCTACCCCAGAAGGTTGTGGAGGCTCAGTCGTTGAGTATATTCAAGACAGAGATCAATAGATTTTTGGATATTAAGGGAATCAAGAGATATGGGGATAGTGCAGGAAAGTGGAGTTGAGGTAGAGGATCAGCCATGATCTTACTGAATGGCGGAGCAGGCTCATGTTCTTATGTTCTAAAATGGACATCTACTTTTCAACCCACAGCCCTTAAGATGTATTATTCTAGTAAATAATTATTGCTGATCCACATTCCATGGGGATGATGACAAAATTAATGGCAGAAGTTGTTAGTAAGAGAGGATTACTTGTGTAAATGTTAAGAGACACAGGAGAAGCTAATCCATGTGGAGGTCAGTGTGAAGAGCGGAGATAGTTTACTCTGATCATTGAAAACTTGAACTATAAAATACAGAAGACATCCATCTCCTCTTTCGTTCTTATGGATACCAATAGAGCCAACTCCAGTCATAAAAGGAAAAACACTTGTCCAATTTTCTGAGAATCTCACACTTGGCAGCCATCAGCAGTGAATTTCACTATAAATTAACATACTAGAAATAGTACTTGGATATTGTAAAAGAACATTCCCTTCCTAGTACAAGTTTATATAAAAGTACAAACACTACAGTCAAATCAGTTAAGGAATCAGGCCATCGTGTCTCTCCTCCTAGTTACACTTAGGTAAAGAAAGAAAGAACTTGCATTTATATAGCGCCTTTCACGACCTCAGGATGTCCCAAAGCGCTTTACAGCCAATGAAGTACCTTTGAAGTGCAGTCACTGTTGTAATGTAGGAAACACGGCAACCAATTTGCGCACAGCAAGCTCCCACAATCAGCAATGTGACAATGACCAGATAATCTGTTTTAGTGACGTTGTAGCAATAACAAGTATTACCAATAACTCCCCCAACTGCCTTGTAGGTAAAGGCAGTGCTTGGTGTAGCACACCAGAGCAGAAGGCCCCAAGTTTATTTCCTGATCTGTGTTGAGTTAGCTGATCTTTTTCTGAGCAGCTGCTGTTAATGATTCTATTGTTCTCATTTACAGCTCCTCTAGACCCATCTTTTGTTTCTTTACTTGGCCCATTACCATCTCCTTTTGCCTTGCACCATCATCCCTTTTGTCATTTAATCTCTCCTGCCTTCCACACTATCACAGATCTTCCCTTCTGTACTTGCTTAAAACCTGTTACATCTCTAACTTTTTCCAGTTCTGATGAAAGGGCATCGACCTGAAACGTTAACGGGAATTTTCCGGGAGGCCGGGTTTCCAGCAGGCCCTGCCGAATTTAACGGCAGGGCCTGATTTGACTGTGAGGCCTCAGATTCCCACCCGCAGCCAGTCAGATTGAGAGGCTGGCTGGCTGCGGGCTGGTAGGCCTCAGATGCGAGGGGCCGGTCCAGGTGAGGGATCGCGAGAGGAGGATCGGCAATCGGGAGGGGTCGGGGATCGGGGGATCGGGGTCGGCCGGCGATCGGGGGGGGGGCACGGTCGGCGATCAGGGGGGGGGGGAGAGAGGATCGGGGCGGGCCGCCTGAGGATCGTGGCCGGACTCATCATCTACGTTGGGGGGCGGGGTGGGTGGGGGAGGCCTGGAAGTGGGGGGAGGCCTTGGGGGTGGTGGAAGGGGTGGGGAGGCCTGGGAAGGGAATCGGAGGCCTCGTGAGGGGGTCTCCGATCGTGGGTGTGGGTATGGTCGGGACCCTGTATCCAGGAGGTAGATATAAAGCCACTCACCTCCTGGATGCAACAGTCCCCGCCTCTGTTTAACTGCCAGGTTTCCCGTCCACAGCAGCTAAACACAAAATGGAGGGGAAATAAGAGGCTTCCAGCCTCATTACAATATTTAAATTGGGGTAACGCCCCCTGGGAACGGGTTAGTTGCCCCCCCGTCCCGCCTCTGGTAAAACCAGAAGTGGGCAGGTTGGAGGCGGGATCAGGTCGGGAATCCCATTTTTAGCACTTTAACTGCCCCCACGCGTCAAACCCACCCATTTTCTTAGGGGAAAATTCCAGCCGTTAACTCTGTTTCTCTCTCCACAGATGATGGACTTCAGTTATGAGGAGAGGTTGGAAAACCGAATAGACATTTTCAAGATGATGGGAGGTTTTGCTAGAGTAAATAAGCAAAATCTATTCTCTCAGGCTAGTGGATCAATAACCAGAGGTCATAGATTCAAAATCATTGGAAAAAGATCTGGAGGGGAGAGGAGGAGAAATGTTTTCACTCGGAGAGTGTTGTTGGGATCTGGAACGCTCGACCTGAATAGGTGGTGGAAGCTGATTCCATAAATAATGTTAAAAGGGAGTTGGACAGGTACTGGAGGATGGGGAACTTACTGGGTTACGGACAAAAAGTGGGCATGTGGGACTAAGCACCACTGCTCTTTCAAAGAGCCAGCACAGGCACGATGGGCCGAATGGCCTCCTGTGCTGTATGTTTCTATGATTCTATGAGATGCTGCCTGACCTGCTGAGTATTCCCAGCATTTTCTGTTTTTATTTCGGATTTCCAGTTTCCGCAGTATTTTGCTTTTGTATTAGCTGGATTGCTGCAGTTGGCCTCGGCTGAGAGAGGGGAAAAATCAGCAAGGGTTCCTGATCCTGATTGCTCGCCAGTGAGTTCTTCTGGAAAGTACAGGTGTGTGGACAGGTGAAGATAGGGTCACACTTAGCTCTGATTCCCTCCACCGCTGAACACAAGGAGTGGTTTTGCAATGGCGGCAATGGCTGGCTGTTGGTGCAGCTTTCTGGGGCCAGCTCATTTGAATAATAAGGCTCAGCTTGTCTCAGTGGTAGCACTTCTGCCTCTGAGTTAGAAGGTTGTGGGTTCAAGCTCCACCCATGGCCTTGAGCACATCACCTGAGGTAACACTTCAGTGCAGTACTGAGGGAATGCTGCACTGTTGGAAGCGCTGTTCAGATGAGATGTTAAACTGAGGCCCTATCTGCTTGTTCAGGTGGACACGAAACATCCCACGGCACTATAGAACAGTGACTGCACTTCAAAAGCAATTGACTGGCAGTCAAGTGCTTTGGGATATTCCTAGGATGTGAAAGGCACTATATCAATGCAGTTCTTTTTTCCTAGTATGAGCTCCCAGTACAGCTCGGAGCTTGTGTCGGGAGCTAGCCTAACGGAAGAAGTGGAAAATCTGGCTAGCAGCTCAATTTTGAAAGGATGTGTTCACTAAAAAGGCAAAGTGGCTGCATATAGGGCGGGAGGGGGGGGGTGTCAATATTGTTTCAACTTTTATGAAGGCTTAAAATGAATTTGAAATATTTTTCAGCCTTTTGCAAGGCTGGGAGGGGGAAGCGGTAAATGCCAGCCAAAAATGAAGTGAAATGAAGCCCAATGTAGAGACATTCCAGAATACTGAAATGCATTAGTTTTTGTCATAAACATAAAGGTATGTCTTAAGCTGTCAAAATTATCTGGTGCAACGCTGTTAATCTTGTAGACATATTCTCACTGTAGTAGCAGATAGTTCTGGCATGTAATAAGCCACCCCCTTGCCAAGTCTACTGGTCTACATGACTCACGCCGCACTATCCAGGGGCAAGGGGTAAGCTTGTTATTCTAGAAAAGCATGAATACAGCCTTTGTTAAACATTGGATTTGCCCATGTTGATAAGAAGGGTTCAACATATATTGAGAATTTGCAATCTCCTACCAACATCACCAGCCAGCTTCACCATTTGTTTGCTCCAGCATAGATCAGCTGAGTGGGTCCATCCATTATGCTGAAAGCCAATGAAGGAACCCTGGTATTTAGAATGACAGCTGCTGGAAAGTGGATATGAGAACATGCACTAATATATCTAGGGCTCAACGCCTAGCATGATTGGGTTGCACCATTCTGTTAGCCATGGCAGCTTTATCTCTTTAATTCAATGGGATCTTCATAACTCCCTCATCACACCAATCTAAGTTGTATCCAAAGCCAGGTGCCAGAACTGAAAGGAAGCTGTTGTCCATCCACACTGCTAGTCAGTTCCTCGATGTTGTTTTACATTTAACTGCCAAACAGTAGGAGTAAGTTCTGACTTTTGTAAAACTAGGTAGTGAAATATCTTATAACAACATTAGGATCAATGTATTTCTTCTGCCAAAATGGAATACATTGTAAACTGTTGAGTACAAATACCTTTTTATTCGGAATGCTCTAATACAGAATTGATTCTTCTGTTCTAAAATTTTTAAAGATATGAGAAAGTAATAAACTGAAGCTATATTAAGTTAATGTGTAATTTCTAACCTGTAACCTTCAGCTTTTAGAATTCACAACCTTTTTTTAAATGAAGATATACATTTACAATCCTCCATTAACAGAATTGTAGCCAATACCAAAAACACACAGAAATACACATTCACTTTAAAGAACAAACCATCTATTACGCGATTACTTTACAACTTCACATGACCTTGGAAATAGTCGTTGCTCAAATGTAAATACCTTTGAACTAAAATCTAGGCATGGATCCCGAGTCTTGCCAGAATCAACAAGGGCATCTGAAAAATGAAATAAAGGTCAAATGACAATAGTCTGGACAATGAAGAGTAATGAGAGTTTCTTCACTATCGTAGCATTTGTTGTACAGTTTTGTCAGGCATGGGAACCACATTAATCTGGTTTCTGCTTCTGTTACATATCAGACATACAACCCATCTATACGTTTCGGGCATGGTCAGTCCCAGTCAATGCTTTGGAAGGAAGAACATTCATGTAGTTTGTGTCACGTAAGATTTTATAAAATCATTAATTAGGCCATAGGTCGAAGTAGTGAAAATGGGACATAGTGGTCGAGGGATGCACCATCTCTCTGAAAAACAAGAATGAATAAAGAGCTCTGATTATTCAGTGGATATTAATGCTTAGGAAACTGAACAAATCATAAAAGAATGGACACCTGACTGAATCACAAACTGACTAAAGTTCCATGGGAATAGATGTCTACATACCCAATCCAATAAGAATGGATATCTGATGAGTCACAACATAAATAAAATCAGCAACATAGGATTACATAGGATTACATAGGATATATGGCAAAGAAACAGGCCATTCGGCCCAACCAGTCCATGCCGGCGTTTATGTTCCACTCGAGCCTCCTCCCATCTTTCCTCATCTAACTCTATCAGCATAACCCTCTATTCCCTTCTCCCTCATATGCTTATCTAACCTCCCCTTAAGTGCATCTCTACCATTTCCCTCAACTACTCCCTATGGTAGCGAGTTCCACATTCTCACCACCCTCTGGGTAAAGAAGTTTCTTCTGAATTTCCTATTGGATTTCTTGGTGACTATCTTATATTGATGGCCTCTAGTTAGTCTCTTCCCCACAAATGGAAACATTCTCGCTGTATCCACTTTATCAAAACCTTTCATAATTTTAAAGACCTCTATTAGGTCACCCCTCAGCCTTCTCTTTTCAAGAGAAAAGAGACCCAACCTGTTCATCCTTTCCTGATAGGTACACCCTTGCATTTCTGGTATCATCCTTGTAACTCTTCTCTGCACCCTCTCCAGTGCCTCTATATCCTTTTTATAATATGGCGACCAGAATTGTACGCAGTACTCCAATGGATATTGAATGAGTCACAGTATGAACAAACCCAACCTAACAATGATGGGTATTTGAAACAAAAACAGAAAATGCTGCAAACCCTCAGAATGTCAGGCAGCGTCTCTAGAGATGAATTAATGTTTTGGGATGGGGATTGAAGGGGCAAGTGACAGGGAGCACGGAGTCATCATTGCATACAGAATGGAGGTATTTGTCAAAGCAGTTACCTAATCTGCATTTGGTCTCCCTAAAGTAAATGAGATTGCACTGAGCAGTGAATATTCAATTTCCCAGACCAAACCCACTCTGACCTCTCTGCCTTTGGCCTTCTACACTGTTCTAGTGAAGGTCAACGCAAGTTCAAGGAACAGCCCCGTATCATTCTATTAGGCACTTTGCAGCCCTCGGGCCTTAATATTGACTTCAATAACTTCAGACCTTAACTATCGCTCCCACTTTCTCTTTGGCAAGACGTACTAGCGATGTAGGAAGGGTGTGCCCGTGTTTCAGGCAGGGGGAGGGATTGGGACCTTCTCTCAGAATATCATGCTGGTGGAGTGGACTGCACCCTTGTGTTGACCTGCTTTATTCTTCTCGGAGGCTCCTGGGTCACTGGAGCTTGCTCCACTTTCCCAGTTTTTTGTGCTTCCATTTGAACCTCTCATTCCCCCAGCTCCTTCACCTACTAAATGTTCTCTGTATCTTGAAAATGTCTTTAATTTCTTTGCTTTCTCTGATTATGCCTCCTATCATCACATGCTAATATAATTTCTACCATTTAACCATCTCTTGTTTTCCATTTAAGTAGGTTATTCTATTTCTTTTCTCGTGTGTTTTTCCCAGTTCTATTCCTTTTTACATAGGAACAGGAGTAGGCCATTCAGCCACCCGAGTCTGTTCCACCATTCAGTTAGATCATGGCTGATCTTTATCTCAACTCCATCTACCCACCTTGATTCTGTGACCCGTAATACCATTGCCTAACAAAAATCTATCAAGCTCAGTTTTGAAATTTTAATTAACCTAACCTCAACAGCTTTCTGGGCGAGAGAATTCCAGATTTCCACCACCTTTTGTGTGAAGAAGTGTTTCCTGACATCACACCTGAACAGCCGAGCTCTAACTTTAAGGTTATGCCCTTTTGCTGTGGACTCTCCCGCCCGAGGAAATACTTTCTCTCTTGTTTGTTCTGTTGTTTCTTAAATGCTGTTTGTCTGTAATACCCTCCAGTTTTGATGAAGGGTTCACACTTGAAATGTTAACTGCTCTGTTCTCTCCACAAATGCTACCTGGCTTGTTGAGTGTTTCCAGCATTTTCGGATTTTCTTTTTTCATCCTCTGTAATTTTTTTGCTTTTTGTTTAATAATTGATATCCAATGAGTCACAGCATGAACAAAGCCAGCCTAACAATGATGGATATTTAACGAGTCACAAGACAAACAAAGCCAAGCTAAGCCAAGCAAAGTGGCCATCTTATGAATTACAACACGAAGAAACCCAATCTCTGCAACACTGGATGTCTAATGAATCGCAACATGGTCAAGAGCAAGAGAGTGAGAAGAAGGAAGGTGGCCCACTAAGGACAGATGCAGGTGATACTATAATGAATAATAACAAAATGGCAGACTTGTTAAATTAATACTTTTTACCTGTTTTCACAGTGGAGGAAAAGCACAAAATACCTACAGTACAAGAGAGCCTAAAAGTAAGTTACGGTGAGGAATTTAGTGGATTTAATATAGAGTTTTTAAATGGTAATGGAGAAAATAATGGGACTTATGGTAGACAAATCACCAGGACCTGAAGGTTTCCACCCTAGGATATTAAAGAAATAGACGAGGAAGTTGCAGATGTGTTAGTTATAATTTTCCAAAGCTCTCTAGATTCAGGAATTGTGTCTTTGGATTGGAAAATTGCAAATGTAGATTGTGGAGATGGGAGCAGGAAGTTACAAAAGGACAAAGACAGACTAACTGAGTAGGCAAAGCTATGGCAGATGGAATTCAATGTGGGGAAGTGTGAGGTCATCCACTTTGGATCCAAAAAAAACAAATCGTAATATTTTCTCAACGATGAGAGACTAGAAACTGTGGAGGAGCAAAGGGATTTAGGTGTCCAGGTACACAAATTACTAAAAGGTAGTGCACAGGTACAAAAAGTAATCCAAAAGACCAGTTAGCCTTTATCTTAAATGGGTTGTTATACCAAAGGGGAGGACGTTATGCTTCAGTTGTGCAGAGCCTTGATCAGACACCATCTGGAGTACTGCAGCCAGTTTTGGGCAACACAACTCAGTAAGGATATATTGGCCTTGCACAGCACAGATTGACCAGAACGATACCAGGGCATGACGGGTATCTTGAAGCTTCAACATTCTGAATAAACACAACCACACAATAAAGGAAAGGTTGTGGCGGATCGCCACCTAAACAAGCATATTCCACTCTTCCGTCCGTGGACAAAAATCCAGCACCTTCCCTTTAAGGCACCTTACCTTTAAGGCAGGAGTGGGCAGGGCCTCAGAGTTTGCCCAGAGAATTCTGGGAGCTTTTCGGTGCAGCCATTTTTGTGCCATGCAGTTGAATTAAAGTTTCTTGTTTTCCACATATGGATTCAGCCTCCATTCGTGTTTCGCGGCAGCATCAACATTGGTGACCCCGACGCTCAGAACGTATTCCGAGCACTGCAATGGCGGACACGAACGCAGTTTCCGTGAAACGGCCGGAGTTTTGGGAAAACCAGCCCGAAGCCTGGTTTCTCCAAGCTGAATCCCGCTTCCGGCTGCGAAATATCACCACAGATGGGACGAAGTACGACTATCTCGTCACATCACTCGGTAGCGCCGCAGTTTCCCAAGGTTTGGACAACGCTGCAGAACCCACCAGAGGAAGGCAAGTACGCACATCTCAGGACAGCACTCCTTAAAAAATTTACGGCCTCGGCATATCAGCGAAACTGCCACCTCCTCGACCTTCCAGGCCTCGGTGATGCCTCACCATCAGACCTCCTCTCCCACATGCTCTCCCTCACCGACGAGAGCCCACCCGGATCCCTCTTCCGCACGCTGTTCATCCGCCAGCTCCCTCTCAGCATCCGCCCAGCGATCGTGGCGTCCGGCCTCACGAACCGGGAAGCCCTGGCTGATGAGGCCGACAAGCTGCTGTCCGCTCACTCCAGTCGCGACGTCACTCCGGACCTGGCAGCCAATGCCTGGGCGCGCCCCTCACCGGCCAGCATGCGGCCACAAGGGCCTGCCACCAGGCCCACGGGGCCTTCACACCCCACTAACCCGGGCCACTGTTACTACCACGCACGGTTCGGCGCCAGGGCACAACGGTGCACACCTCCCTGCTCTTTCAAGTCCGCCCCCGTACCAGCCCCCGCGATGGCCGTGGGCCACGCGGGCTCCCTGCTGTTCGTTACGGATGACAAAACCGGCTGCCGGTTCCTGTGCGACACTGGGGCTCAGCACAGCATCATCCCAGCCTCCTCCCTCGACATCCAAAAGGGCGAACGAGGACTGGCGCTGGCTGCTGCTAACGGCTCGGAAATCCGGACGTATGGCACCCGGACAGTCACCCTCGACCTCGCTGTTCGCCGCTACCGATGGGAGTTCATCACGGCCAAGGTGCTCTCCCCTCTCATCGGCGCGGATTTCCTGTGCGCCCACAGCCGACTGGTAGACATCCCTCGACACCGCCTCATGGACATGAACACCATGTCCCCCATCCTGGGCGCCATGGCCCCCCGTCAACCCGCCGACATGGCGTCACAGTGCCACGCCCGGGCCACGGATGACTACTTGGCACTCCTGGCCGAATTCCCGGCCCTTACCAATCCGACCTTCTCCGCGGAGGCCGCCAAACACGGGGTGGAACACTTCATCCCCACCACAGGCCCACCAGTGTACGCCCACGCCCGCAGGCTGAACCCGACCAAACTGGAGATCGCGCGGACCGAGTTTGCCACCATGGAACAGCTCGGCATCATCCGCCGCTCCAACAGTCCCTGGGCCTCCCCACTCCACATCGCCCCCAAACCAGGCGGAGGTTGGCGCCCCTGCGGGGATTACCGCCGCCTCAACGATGCCACCACCCCTGATCGGTACCCCGTGCCGCACATTCAGGACTTCTCAGCTAGACTGGCCGGCCGCTCAGTCTTTTCCAAGGTCGACCTGGTGCGCGACTACCACCAAGTCCCCGTCCACCCTGCGGACGTCCCCAAGACGGCCGTAATCACCCCCTTCGGCCTGTTCGAGTTCCTGCGGATGCCCTTCGGCCTCAAAAACGCGGCCCAGGCATTCCAACGGCTCATGGACTCGGTCCTTCGGGACCTGAAGTTCCTGGTCGTCTACCTGGACGACATCCTGGTAGCCAGTTCCTCCAGCAGGAACACCTCGAACACCTTCGCATCCTGTTGGGGCGCCTCAGCGACCATGGGCTCATCCTCAGCCCAGCCAAATGCCAGTTCGGCCTGGACAAGATCGACTTCCTCGGTCACCACATCACCCATGCTGGGCCATTCCCCTGCCCACCAAGGTGCAGGCCGTCCAACAATTTCCCCGCCCCACCACCATCAAAGGCCTCCAGGAGTTCCTCGGGATGGTGAATTTCTATAACCGCTTCATCCCCAAAGCGGCGTCCCTCATGAGGCCACTGTATGAAGCCCTCCGGGGCAGGAGCGGCAAGATGGCGGTCGAATGGACGGCAGACGCGTCCGCCGCCTTCGACTCCACCAAGACCGCGCTCGCCAACGCCACCCTGCTCGCGCACCCACGGCCCAATGCCAGGGTAGCGCTCACCACGGACGCCTCCGACCACGCGGTTGGCGCCGTGTATGAGCAGTGGGTCGACGGCGCCTGGCAACCACTTGCCTTCTTCAGCCGCCAACTACGCCCCCCCGGAGGTCAAGTACAGCACCTTCGACCGCGAACTCCTCGCGCTGTTCCTGGCGGTCCGCCATTTCCGGTTTTTGCTTGAGGTCCACCCCTTCACTGCGTTTGTCGACCACAAGCCCCTGACATTCGCAATGGCAAAGACAACCGACCCCTGGTCCGCCAGGCAGCAGCGCCAGCTCGCGGCAGTGTCCGAGTTCACCACGGACATCCAACACGTCTCCGGCCGAGACAATGTGGTAGCCGACTGCCTTTCCCGCCCCTCCATCCACGCCGCACACCTGGCAGTCGACTACACTCAACTCGCAGCAGACCAGATCACCGACCCTGATCTGCTCTCTGCACCCACCAACCTACCAGGGCTACGCCTGGCCGACGTCGCCTGTGGCCCGACCGCAGTCACGGTCAAGTGCGACATATCCCTATGTCAACCTCGGCCCGTCGTCCCAGCGTCCTGGCGCCGCCGGGTATTTGACATTCTCCACAACCTCTCCCACCCCGGCTCCCGCGCATCCATCAAATTGATAGCCAACCGCTTCGTCTGGCGCAGCCTTCGCAAGGATGTGCGCACTTGGGCCAACTCCTGCCTAGCCTGCCAATGGGCCAAGGTACAGCAACACACGAAAGCACCCCTCGAGGAGTTTACCGTCCCCTCGCGGAGATTCGACCACATCCACGTGGACATCGTCGGGCCCCTGCCGCCGTCGCAAGGCCACACGCACTTGCTGACCATCATTGACCGCACCACACGCTGGCCCGAGGCAATTCCACTGACCTCTACCACCACCACCGACATCGCCAGAGCCTTCGTCAGCACCTGGGTCGCACGGTTCGGCGTCCCCTCCGACATGACCTCGGACAGAGGTCCGCAATTTACCTCTGAACTCTGGACCGCCATCACACGCAATCTCGGGGTGACCATTCACCGCACCACAGCGTACCACCCCCAAGCCAACGGACTGTGTGAGCGGTTCCACAGATCCTTGAAGGCATCTCTTCGAGCCAGCCTCCAGGACGGCGCCTGGACCGACCGACTTCCGTGGGTCCTCCTCGGCCTACTCACCGCGGTTAAAGAAGACCTCCACGCATCGGCAGCAGAGCTCGTGTACGGTCAGCCGCTGCGCGTACCCGGCGAGTTCCTGCCCACCGCCACGACACCCTGGTCAGCCGACCAGCAATGCCATGACTTCGCCTCACCGGCGCTGCAGTTCGCCCCGGTGCCCATTGCCCGACACGGCGAATCCACCTCACACGTCCCACTAAGCCTGCACCAGGCACGGTTTGTTTTCATCCGGCACGATGCCCACGGCGGACCCCTTCAACCCCCGTACGACGGGCCCTACAAGGTGCTACAGCCTGGGGATAAATTTTTCACCCTGCAAGTGGGCGACAGGACAGAAAAAGTGTCGGTTGACCGACTCAAGCCAGCACACTCGGAGCCCGGTGAGCAGGTCCCTGTAGCTCGTCCACCTCCACGCGGCTGACCTGCCCTCAAGCCGGTTCACCCGGCTGCTCCACGCCCGGCCGTTCCACGTCCACTGGCGTCCTACAAGAGCTGCTCCGGCCGGCCCATCAGACCGCCGCACCGTCTCGTCCACACCTCCTAAGCGGATTCTGGGGGGAGCTGTGTGGCGGATCGCCACCTAAACGGGCATAATCCACTCTTCCGTCCGTGGACAAAAATCCAGCACCTTCCCTTTAAGGCACCTTACCTTTAAGGCAGGAGTGGGCGGGGCCTCAGAGTTTGCCCAGAGAATTCTGGGAGCTTTTCGGTGCAGCCATTTTTGTGCCATGCAGTTGAATTAAAGTTTCTTGTTTTCCACATATGGATTCAGCCTCCATTCGTGTTTCGCGGCAGCCTCAACAAGGTCATCGACCTGAAACATCTGTTTTTCTCTCTCTCCACAGATACTGCCTGACCCCTTGCGTGCTTTCCAGCATTTTCTACATTTTTTCACACAATAAAGGATATTTAATGAGTCGTATTGTGAAGACTATCAGCCCACAAGAATGGATAGCTAATCAGGCATATTGTGAACAAACTCAACCAGATATGAATCAATGTCCAGTGAGTCACATTGTAAACAAACTTAACCCACACAAGAATGGATATTTAATGTGTCACACTGTGAACAACTCAACCAGAGAGGAATGGATATCAAACAAGTCAGGGTACAGTTTCTGCTTTGGGCGGGATCGACGATCCGGACGCAAATTGCGCTCAAAATTGTGCTAGTTTTGAGAAGTGGTTTTTTTCCCTCAAGCTTACGCTCAAACTCATTTGCCAAACATAAAATCTTCCATGACCCAATGCAATCGGGCAGCGTTTTAGAAGGTAATTTAAAAAAAATTTGCTTTAAAAAATATTCCTTGATATATTTAAGAGTGGTAACTCGGTACAGTTTGATTAATACAGCTGAAAACGGTTTTATCACAAAGAATAAACATTTTTAATCAGAGTGTCTAATCCTCCACCTGTGGGTAGTGATTTTTAATAACTGAATATGACTAAAAAATCTATACAGTACCATTTGCTAGTTATATTGGTGTACAGTAATCAGTTCCTTAGTCATTTAAAAAAAAATTATAACCAATAGCTTTTAAAACGTGCCTATTAGTGTCCTTGCGCCCAAAAGAACCAACTTAATTTTAAGAGCCTCCTCGAAGGCCTGCAAACGAGCGCAATTAGCGGAAACTCGTCATGATGATTAATTCGATCTGGGGGCGTGGCCAGTTTTGTGGGCGGGGCCGGCTTCTAGCGCAATGTTTTTGTAAACCAGCGCAAAAGATCGCAGAAACTCGATTCGCGCTGAACGAAATTTGCACTTGAAATTCTGTGATCATTTTTGCGCTGGTTTAGCTGATTTCGGGTGAATTGCGCTGAAGAAAACAGCGCTACCTAGTGGAAACACCAGGCCGTCATATCCTGAATAAACTGAAACAGACAAGAATGGATATCTAATGAGTGGCAATGTGGACAACTCAATCACACAGGAATGTTTATCTAAAGAAATGATTTAAACAGAGGTGGAACCGGAATAGATCCGAGAGTAGATAACGAATCAATGAAAATGTTAACAAACCAAACAAGAATGAACATCTACTGAGCCTGCAAGTAAGCAGGTCTCAATAAGAATGGCAGCTGAAAATGAATAAATCACACATGCAATAATGCAATATTTCGATAGAAATAAATTGACTGTCTCTACAGGAAAACCGTCATTTAGAAAGAACGTGGGAAAACATGATGCGGGAAAAGAAATTTCAGCCCATCAAGTCTGCTCCTTCAGTAGACCCTCTCAGGATTTTAGCCCCAAAAGATATCTGTTAACAACAAATTCTGCATTAAGACTTCTTGATCCTCAAAGAATACAAACTAAGGCCGTGATTTCGCCTACTGAGGCGGGTCCGATGAGGCCGGGGTCGGTGGCGGGGTGCAAAATGATTTTACGCTGATTGGGCTCGTTAAGCCTGCCCAGCGTGTTTCCTGGCCAATTGAAGGTAGCGGGTCTGATGATGTCATTTGATGACCCGTCATCAGCCGGTTTCCTTAAAGGGACCATGCGCAAATTGTTTTTGAAAGTTCTACTGTCAGTGTTCTACAGCATTGAGGTGCTGCAAACACTGACAAGCACTGCACAGAGGTGCACAGCTGCACCCAGGCTCTCCCATGACTCCCTCCATATACACAGGGAGATCCTCTTCCCTTTCCATGGGCGGAAGAGACCTCCCCAGGAGATCAAAACAGCCTGGTTGCACATTGCACAGGAGGACACAAGCAGGGATGTTGTCAGGAGAACTAGGCTGCAGTGGCGCCAACCTTTCAATGATCTCAGTAGATCACGAAATGTTACTGCAAAGCCACACTCAACCTCATCCTGCTGTGCCTCTCATCACATCCCCATCACTCTGCCTTCCCTACCCTACTCCTGCACATCCTTACTCACACCAACTTACCTTGCACCTCCACCCATCCCTCTCTATCTACATTATCACATCCCCATCTCACTAGCCACCCCTCACACTCACCCTCATCTTAGTCAAATCATACCAACTAACAACACACAAGGGTTGGCACTTGGGTGTTTTAGCCAATGTTCGTGTAAAGTTTCTGTTAATGTGCTGTGAAACATTGAAATCTTTATTTTCAATACTTTGCGTTCTTGGACAGATTTGTGTGCACCTTTGCAAGTGGCTTAGTGAGTTGCAGTGAATGGTGAGACATAACGGTACCCCCCCCCCCCCCCCGCAATGGCGATGAGTGTGAAAGGAATGGCTTGGTCATTGTAGGGATGCTTTATGTTGTTGGTGTGGAGCGGTGCCAACCTGGCGCATCATGTAGCAGCCAGGGTGTATAGCATCAAGTGAAGTCAATCTGGCCATGGTGAGGCCATCCCTGGCGTCCTGGGCAGCAATGTGGTCAGGTGCTGATGCCCTGTATCCTGTGCAGCACCAGCTGGTGTTGTTGTTGGTGCTGCTGGTTTGCCTGGTGCTGCTGGTGTTGGGGCTGATCGTGGTGGGATTCTGAGGACCAAGGTGAGATTTTTTCAGGGCGACAATGCTGATGGAATAGATGGCAGGTGAGGTTGAGATGACAGAAGCGATCTGTCAATGGTGAGAGAGATTTTTCCAATGAGGTGACACTGGACAGAGAGTTTGCTCCAAACATTTGCAACCTGCATAAAGCTCAATCTGTCTTCCAAATGCAGGAAGCAACAGATTCTAACCTTGGAAAGTGAAGACCTATGAAATGGAAGCTTTTATCGACCATTTGCAGTTGTCAAGTAAAGAAATCATCCCATGCTGACACAACACCCGACCTCCTTACCGAACATGATCCCCAAGCAGCGGGGAAGCCGTTGGCGAACTCTAAAAATCTAAAGGTAAGCATAAAATAATACTTAATTGCCTCTTAAGAATCTCTCTAATGATGTAAATTGCCTCCCTCGCCGCTTGGTGTCGGGTCTGTTCTGCGATGACAGACCCGACATCTGGGAGACTAGCGTGGAGCCGGGTTGACAGCGGGTTCCAGCTGAAGGTAGGAGACGGAGAGAGGGGGACATCTCAGCAACCTGGTGACAGAATTATATCTCATACAGCTACATGGCATTGTCAGTCACTCATATGGGGACTGATGTCAGCAGCCAATGAATGTTCATCATGTGCATAATGGTATCTGTACCCATTCTTCATATGACATATCTAACTGATCTCTTTACTCTCCCACAGGTCCATCAAGAGGCCCCCCACTGTCCAGGAGGAAGAGGAAGATGACTCCTCAGAGGAGCCTCCAGCCTCTGAGGGCACACCGTCACCAGATATAAGCGCACCCAGCACCAGCGCAGATATGCACACCTCGGTGGGTCCCACGCGAGATAGAGTAGTGATGTCACCTGGTGTGTCACAACTCACAAGTGAGCAAGATGAGATGGTGTTGACAGGGACAGCAGTGGAGACTCCTCGCTGGAGGTCGCAGGACACTCCCAGCTCTGCTCAGCTGCATGCAGACGCTGAGCCTCGGGGGCCATAGAGCAATCCGGGAGCTGCAGGAAGAAGTGCAGGGGACTCTGACAAGTTATGCGAGTGCAATGTCTGCAAATGTTTAGAGAATGGAGGAGTCCATCTCCAACATGAGCACCACCATGTCACAGGCAATGGCGACTGTAGGCTCCTCCATGGATAGGATGGCCGCCTGCATGGAGCAGCGAATGCGCCTCTCACAAGAGCACATGGCCTCTATGGAGGATAGAAGGCTATGTATGGAGAATAGATAGCAGAGGCTTATACACCTCCTCTCTAGGAGGGATGTCAGCATAGACGTAGGTCCTCATGGCCCCACTGATGTACAGCAAGGTGCTCTCCAGTTCCTTGGCAGCAGGGAAGTGAGCAGGCGGCCTCTACCTCTGCTGAAGCTACAGGGCTAGCACCTGGTAGAAGCACGCAGAAGAGAAAGATGACACACAAGTAGATTCACAAGTGTAGCCACTTGGGTGTTTTATCCAATGTTTATGTAAAGTTTTCGTTAATGTGCTGTCAAACATAAAAATCTTTATTTTCAACCCTTGGACAGATTTGTGTGCACCTTTGGAAGTGGCTTAGTGAGTTGCCGTGAATGGTGAAATATAATGGTACCTCCAGCAATGGTGGGGAGTGTGAAAGGAATGGTTTGGTCATTGCAGGGATGCTTTATGGTGTTGGTGTGGGGTGATGCCAACCAGGGTGTACAGCATCAAGTTAAGTAAATCTGGCCATGGTGAGGCCATCCCTGGCCTCCCAGGCAGTAATGTGCACGGATGCTGATGTCCTGTGCAGCATCAGGTGATTGCGGAGAAGGCTGGTGTTGTTGTTGTTGGTGCTGCTGTTGTTGGTGCTGCTGCTGTAGCTGGTGCTGCTGGTGTTGGGGCTCATCGTGGTCATATTCTGAGGACCAAGGTAAGACAGTATAAACGGCATCCATGTTGATGCAATAGATCACAGGTGAAGTAGAGATGACAGAAGCGATCTGTCAATGGTGAGAGAGTTCTTCCAATGAGGTAAGATTGGATGGAGACTTTGCTGGAAAGATTTGCAGCCTGCAGAATCTGTGCTTGGAATGCAGTGAGCAACAGCTTCTCCCTGAAGAAAGTGATGATCTGTCAGCTACTTGTAGGAAAATCCACATCAGAGCAGTGGAGTCTTTCAGAAAGGAAGCAGAGAGAGTACAACACCAACATGTTCCCGTAAAGGTCAAGGGTGGGACCAACAAGCCCAGGGAACCCTGGACGTCAAGGGATATACAAGAATGGATTAGGAGAAAAAAATGGAGGCTTTTGGCAGATACAAAGGACTAAAAACAGTGGAAGCCCTAGAGGAGTATAAAAAGTGCAGGGGGTTACTTAAAAAATAAATTAGGAGAGCGAAGAGGGGGCATGAAAAAACACTGGCGGGCAAAATAAAGGAAAATCCCAAGGTGTTTTATAAGTATATTAAGGGCAAGAGGATAACCAGGGAACAAGTAGGGCCCATTAGGGACCAAAGTGGCAATCTGTGTGTAGAGCCAGAAGATGTAGGTGAGGTTTTAAATGAATATTTTGCATGTGTTCACTATGGAGAAGGACGATGTAGGCATAGAAATCAGGCAGGGGGATTGTGATATACTTGAACAAATTAGTATAGAGAGGGAGGAGGCACTAGCGGTTTTAGCAGGCTTAAAAGTGGATAAATCCCCAGGCCCTGATGGGATGTATCCCAAGCTGCTGTGTGAGGCAAGTGAGGAGATTGCAGGGGCTCTGACACAAATTTGAGGAAGGAGTGATAGCTCCGAAAGCTTGTGATTTCAAATAAAACTGTTGGACTATAACCTGGTGTTGTGCGACCTCTCAATTTTGTCCACAGGGGAAGTGCCAGAGGACTGGAGAACAGCTAACGTAGTACCATTATTCAAGAAGGTTAGTAGGGATAAACCAGGGAATTACAGGCCAGTGAGCCTAACATCAGTGGTAGGGAAATTATTGGGAAAAATTCTGAGGGACAGAATTAGTCTCCACTTGGAGAGGCAGGGATTAATCAGGGATAGTCAGCATGGCTTTGTCAGGGGGAGATCATGTCTGACCCATTTGATTGAATTTTGAGAGGGGGTGACTAGGTGTGTTGATGAGGGTAGTGCAGTTGATGTAGTCTACATGGACTTCAGTAAGGCTTTTGACAAAGTCCCACATGGGAGACTGGTCAAGAAGGTAAGAGCCCATGGGATCCAGGGCAATTTGGCACATTGGATCTAAAATTGGCTTAGTGGCAGGAGGCAGAGGTGATGGTCGAAGGTTGTTTTTGTGACTGGAAGCCTGTGTCCAGTGGTGTACCGCAGGAATCGGTGCTGGGTCCTTTGCTGTTTGTAGTGTACATTAATGATTTAGATATGAATGTAGGAGGTATGATCAGTAAGTTCGCAGATGACACGAAAATTGGTGGAGTGGTAAATAGCGAGGAGGGAAGCCTCAGGCTACAGGACAATATAGACGGGATGGTTAGATGGGCAGAACAGTGGCAAATGGAATTTAATCCTGAAAAGTGTGAGGTGATGCATTTTGGGAGGACTAACAAGGCAAGGGAATACACAATGAAGGGTAGGACTCTAGGAAGGACAGAGGATCAGAGGGACCTTGGTGTGCATGTACATAGATCCCTGAAGGCAGCAGGACAGGTGGATAAGGTGGTTAAAAAGGCATATGGGATACTTGCCTTCATTAGCCGAGGCATAGAATATAATAGCAGGGAGTTTATGATGGAGCTGTACAAAACGCTAGTTAGGCCACAGCTGGAATACTGTGTGCAGTTCTGGTCGCCACACTATAGGGGGGATGTGATTGCATTGGAGAGGGTGCAGAGGAGATTCACCAATGTTACCTGGGCTGGAGCGCTTCAGCTATGAAGAGAGACTGGACAGGCTGGGGTTGTTTTCCTTAGAGCAGAGAAGGCTGAGGGGGGACCTGATTGAGGTGTACAAAATTATGAGGGGCATAGATAGGGTAGATAGAAAGGAACTTTCCCCCTTAGTAGAGGGGTCAATAACCAGGGGGCATAGTTTCAAGGTAAGGGGCAGGAGGTTTAGAGGGGATTTGATGAAAAACTTTTTCACCCAGACGGTGGTTGGAATCTGGAACTCACTGCCTGAAAGGGTGGTAGAGGCAGGAACCCTCACAACATTCAAGAAGCATTTAGATGAGCACTTGAAACGCCATAGCATCCAAGGCTACGGACCAAGTGCTGGAAAATGGGATTAGAATAGACAGGGCTTGATGGCTGGTGCAGACACGATGGGCCGAAGGGCCTCTTTCTGTGCTGTATAACTCTATGACTCTAGGTGGGAGATTTTATAATACATTTCATGCTGTCAACTAATCAGCTGGAGCAATGGCCACAGAACTCCTGTCTCAGGTTGACAGACGTGGTTCCTGCGCAGCGTGGTTCCCGTGGCCATCCAGGTAAATTTAAAAGGTAAGTTTAAAAAGACTCTTAAGGGTCTGACAACAAGCTAATAATCCTTTAAATTGGGTCGCCCGCCTCTGCTGGTCTGGTCGCTGCCGCGCTGACAGACACGCCTGAGGGAAAGGCGCGTGGGGGCGGGATGACGGGGGGTTCCTGACCCACTCCCAAAAATATCAACTTTCCCACCCAACTCGCCTTCGATCGCATCCACAACGACCCCGGAAAATCCCGGCCAAAGTGATAAATTGATCAGTATAAAATAGCTGTATCCGAACAAAATACATAAGAACATAAGAAATAGGAGCAGGAGTAGGCCATTCGGCCCCTCGAGCCTGCTCCGCCATTCAATGAGATCATGGCTGATCTGATCTTGGCCTCAACTCCACTTCCCTGCCCGCTCCCCATAACTGCAGATGCACAAGGCATGACAATTGTGTGGGACAGACTGGATGGACCAGAGGGTCTTTACCTGTCCATCATTGTTCATTTGTTCGTCCGGCAGCATCTGTGAAAGACCATTCCTTTTTAGTTGTCTTGCCCCCCTTTTAAGTGGCTTTCTCCTGCAGAGGTTTAAAATGAATCTGACCTGCATTCCTCGGCAAGAAGTGTTTTTTTTTTGTTATTATTGCTCTTAGTGTCAATGTGTAAATACCACTGCTAATTAGGACTGCCGACCCATCCCGGAATGGAAGGTTCATCTCCTGGGCACAGCTGCGAGCAACCCGATAGGAAAGCACCTCCCATTCAGGCTTCAGGCCTGCGTGCCGACGTACTTCTCACGCTAGAGCTGCTGGGGCGAAGGAGTCTCGGCTCTGGCTCCAGGTTGGGTTCAATAATGCGGAGTGGGCGGAGGAGGCCCCGGGGATTGAGCAGCTCAGCGGCCGTTGCTGTTCATTAAAGCAACAGCTCCTTCCCGTGATTCGATTGGAGAATACAAGCGGTGAAGCCGGCGAGGTGCGGCCGAGCGTCGTTGAACGAGGTGGCGAGTGGTAACCATAGCAGCTGCGGCTGTGCGCTGGAGGAAGAGGGGTCACGGATAGAGTTTCCAACCCTCCAGGATTGCCCTGGAATCTCCAGGAATCATGAAAGATTAATCTGCTGGACACTGCTACAGAGCAACCCAAGAGAAAAATCATAGAGGAATTAAAAAAAAATAATTGCGTTTTTTTTTTTCATTTTCTTTGAACACACGTTTATAGTTAGTTATTAGTTATAAAAAATATTGAAGGTGGGGGAAAAAGATTGTTTGACTGGGCGGGGCGGTTGAAGGCGGTGATGAAGCCTCCAAGAATACGTCCAGCCAGTGTTGGGAACCCTAGACATGGAGTGCCAGCCAGCAGCGGCCACAATAAAATCACCGGCAACGACAATCGGAGGCGGAGCAGCGCAGGGCTGGCTGCTCGGGTAAGATCCAACCATCTGCAACCAAAGATCTCGTCCCAATTGCCAGCAGGCGGCAGCATCACTGGTACTTGGCCCAAAAAGAACAGGCCATGTCTATAAATGAGAGCTGTCTGTCCGCGGTAAAGAGTAAGTATGACTTTTAAAATCTGGCCAGAAGACTGCCTTAACTTGAATGACAAATGCATTTGTCGTAAAAGTCACTGTTTTAGAAACTCCAACATAATCATTTTTATATATATATATATATATATCTCCGGCTTCCTGTTATGTAGTTTTGGTACCTGAATAAATCACTGGTAAATCAGAAACTACTTTTACACACAAAGGTTGTGGAAATCTGGAACTCGCTCCCCCAAAAGACTGTGGATGCTGAATCGATCGATGAAAGTTTCAAGGTTGAAATCGTTAGGTTTTTGTTCGGTAAGGGTATCAAGGGATATGGAGCACCAGCGGGAAAATGGATTTGATATACACATCAACCATGATCTAACTGACTGGTGGAGCAGGCTCGAGGGGCACAATGGCCTACTCCTGTTCCTATGTTCCGAACTCTTCCTGCATCCTGCCACCACCATCATACCCGTCTTCCCGGCAATGGAGGCTCTGCCATTACAGCTGACTGTCTTCCGTTGACAGGCTCCCAGCTATTCCCTCCCACCCATTTCAAGAAACAGCCTAGAATTTCCTCATAGCCGGTTCCACCGTAACTTCGCCGGAAGTGCAGTTTAGGGACCAGTCACGACGAGGAAATTCCAGGCCTGCACTTGCAAGAATTTCAACGATCGCAGGCTGCAAAGTTTGCAATTGGTAAGTGAAGTTATTATTCTGACTGCATAAATGCGAGTGAAAGGGCCTTTTCTCGTGCAATCTGATCAGACTATTGGTGTACGTGCCAAAAACCCCAGTTCCAAATTGGAGACTGTGTCGAGCAAACGTACCTGTGGAGTATGGGCCCAATTGGGAGTCAGCTCTAAATGTCCATCTGTGTTTTCTGCTCTGCTCACTATAAAAATTTAAAGGAAAGAAATTAATTCTCAGACAAGCAAAAGTTGCCTCCATGGAGTTGCCCTGATTGGAGAAAGCGTTTCTAAATGGTGCCGCTCCCCTCAATCAGCCGACATAGATTCATTCTAAAAGAAAAAGACCCTTTCTCTAAACCTCTCCACCTCTCTTTCCTCCTTTAAGATGCTCCTTAAATCCTACCTCTTTGCCCTAACATCTCCTTATGTGACTCGATGTCAAATTTTGTTTGATAATGCTCCTGTGAAGCGCCTTAGGACGTTTTACCACATTAAAGGCGCTATATAAATGCAAGTTGTCGTTGTTGTAACATTGTTACATTCTAAAACTAGTTTATTTTACAGCATATGACATTGTAAACCAGCCACTTACAACAAAGTCTTACTTCAATTGCACAGGGCTTTGGTGAGACCACACCTGGAGTACTGAGTACAGTTTTGGTCCCTTATCTGAGGAAGGATATACTTGCCTTTGAGGTAGCGCAACGAAGGTTCACTTGATTGATTCCTGGGATGAGAGGGCTGTCCTATGATGAGAGATTGTGCAGAATGGGCCTATACTCTCTGGAATTTAGAAGAATGAGAGGTGATCACTTTGAAACATAAAAGATTGACAGGGTAGATGCTGAGAGGATGTTTCCCCTGGCTGGAGAGTCTAGAACTAGGGGGCATAGTCTCAGGATAAGGGGTAGGCCATTTCAGACTGAGATGAGGAGGAATTTCTTCACTCAGAGGGTTGTGAATCTTTGTAATTTTCTTCCTCAAAGGGCTGTGAATGCTGAGTCTTTGAGTATATTCAAGGCTGAGATCGATAGAGTTTTGGACTCATGGGGAATCAAGGGATATGAGGATCGGGCGGGAAAGTGGAGTTGAGGTCGAAGATCAGCCATGATCTTATTGAATGGCGGAGCAAGCTCGAGGGGCCGTATGGCCTCGTCCTACTCCTATTTCTTATGTTCTTATGTAAAATTATTCTCTGTAATCTTTGCAAAGTTGCTAATATATACGGATAATTTGCCAAGCAAATATAGTCAGAAACACTTTCACTTTTTTTTGCTGGCATTTCAGTTAGTACTCTTCAACCTATCAATTGATTTTGATCTCCATCAGGTACAGGCTGATAAAAGATAATGGGCAATGACCATCCGCCGGAAGTATGCAGAGTAAGCAGATCATGACGTCAATCAGTGTTGCCATTTTGGAGCTCAACGCTCCAGCAAACACCCTCTCTTCAGCTCACACAGCGTTCAGCAGCAGGAAGGACCACCCACCGGCGCTATTTAAAGGGATTATCACGTACTTGCAGGTTAGTTGCTGATTGATTTCTATTGGCTGTTGCTATGTTTCTACAAGTGTTTGGTGCTTTCTAGAGTTGTTTAAAGTTGCGAAAGTCTACAGGGAGTGGTGTGGCAGGTGCTGAAGGACTTTTTCCTGATTTCACGGCTTCTGCACAAACCACGTGCACAAACCACCTGCTGCCACATATGGGTGCACTCGTAGGCATTCCCTTGGAATACAGCATGACTTGGGGAATGAACACGCAGAGCGGGACAAGCTGCTGCAAGAGGGAGGAGGAGGACGGGGAGAAGGGCTTTCAGCAAGAGGCCATATCCACCCAGGGTGTTCAGGGAGCAATTCTCCGACCTGAACCTCAGCGAGGAACAATGTTTGAGACGTCTGCGCTTCAGTAAGGACGTCCTCACTGAAATCTGCGACCTGCTGTAGCCACAACTGCAACCTCAGAGCAGGGCGAAGACTGCATTGCCAGTGGCTGTGAAGGTGACTGTGGCCATGAAATTTTATGTGTCTGGCTCCTCCCAGGCTGGAGATGGAGATATTTGCAACATCTCAGTTTGCCGTCCACTGTTATATAAGGGAGGTCGCTGAGGCTCTCTATTCAAAGAGAGCTAACTACACTTCATTCTCTCTTGCCAAAGAGCAGCAGGCTGAGTGAGCACACGGCTTTGCGCGGATTGCAGGCTTCCCCATGGTGCAGGGTGCTATTGACTGCGCACACCGCGCTTTGCGGGCGCCGCATGTCAACTTTGTTATGTACCGGAACCGAAAGGGCTTCCAGTCCCTCAACATCCAGCTGGTGTGCGACCATAGGCAGTGAATCATGCAGGTCAGTGCCCGGTATCCTGGCAGTAGTCATGATGCCTTCATTCTGCGGCAGTCCGCTGTGCCAGCTGCATCACAGCCACCACGACAAACCAAAGGGAGGCTACTGGGCAACGAGGGCTATCCGCTGACGACATAGCTCATGACTCCGGTGCACAATCCACACACAGGTGCGCAGCATGCATACAATGAAAGCTATGCTGTCACACAAAATGTGATAGAGCGGACCATTGGCGTGCTGAAACAAAGCCTCCGCTGCCTGGACCACTCTAGAGAAGCCCTGCAGTACTCGGCAGAGCGGGTGTCAAGATTCGTGGTGGTCTGCTGAGTTTACTTAAGAGTGTCTGTATCAAATACAGCAAGATGGCATGTTTGAAATGATTTATTCACATATATAATAATGACTCTTTAGAGCCGTGTGACATGGGCTGCATGTAGTTAAAGGTTATGCTAACAGGTGTATTGGCATATATCCATAAAAGGACCTTATTTAGCTGTTCATGGAATTTGCCAGAATATAGTTTTGACAAAGCTCAAACAGTAATATCTAAGGATGAGCGAGGCAGACGTAAACTATGCTCGAACATATTTCTCGAAAACAAACCGAGCTTCACTCAGTTAATTCCGGGGATGAGGGGGTGGACATATGAGGAGAGGTTGAGTAGATTGGGACTCTACTCATTGGAGTTCAGAAGAATGAGAGGCGATCTTATTGAAACATATAAGATTGTGAAGGGGCTTGATCGGGTGAATGCGGTAAGGATGTTCCCAATGATGGGTGAAACTAGAACTAGGGGACATAATCTTAGAATAAGGGGCTGCTCTTTCAAAACTGAGATGAGGAGAAACTTTTTCACTCCGAGGGTAGTGGGTCTGTGGAATTTGCTACCCCAGGAAGCTGTGGAAGCTACTTCATTAAATAAATTTAAAACAGAAATAGACCATTTCCTAGAAGTAAAGGGAATTAGGGGTTACGGGGAGCGGGCTGGAAACTGGACATGAGTTTGAGTTCGGATCGGTCAAGGTCCTGTGGGTGGCGGAGCGGGCCCAGGGGCCGAGTGGCCTGGTCCTGCTCCTACTTCTTGTGTTCTTTAGAGTTGAGGTTGGATCAGATCAGCCATGATCTCATTGAATGGCGGAGCAGACTCGAGGGGCCGATTGGTCTACTCCTGCTCCTATTTCTTATGTTCTTATATTGCCACGTTTTGATGTAAAGTCCCCAAGGGTGAGAAATTTCTCTATTTTCTCCCCAATTGTTTTTAGTTTCACTGGGCAACCAACTCACTGATTGTAGCTAAGAGGGCAGACAGGAGATTTCCTTTAAGACCTTTGCTGTTGCTACTTTGGAGTGACTGCTGGGAGATGTATGGGAGCAGCCTGAGGATAAGTCTTGCTCTTCACTACCCCTGTGAGAAGGTGCCTGGCCTGTGCCCGTTGCCTCCCGTAACAGCGAGGCTGAGATTAAGAACTCAGCAGAATGAAGGTGGGGGTAGGAACTCAACCTTTGAGACACTGGGTTTTGGGACCACTATGTTATTCTCCTACCTCACTGTGACACTTTTAAAAGTATGCTAAATATCATTTTTACGCACAGAGATATCTATGAGTTATAGAACTGATCATATTCTGGATGCTTTTATTGATGCACTCTCCCTTGCTATTTGTAAATTGTACATATAATTCTGGCGCAGGAATAAAGTGAAACAAATGGTTTTAAACAGTTCTGTTTGTGCGGAGCCACGGAGAACAGAACATTCACACAAGCTCTATGATGCCTTATAATACTCGAGACCTGTGAATTTGATTCTTCATTATTACTATTTGGATTTTTAAGATGCTTTATCTATTAGGGAGTTGCACAGATACTTCTGCACATGAAAAAAATCCTCACTAACTCCTCCTGTACTGCAGATGATTATTTAGTCACGGTGCAATTGACCAGGTAAATCATCCTTGCGCTAGGTGTAATAAAATCATAAGCCTGTTCTTTATAAACGGGTTTATGATTCACTGCACAGCACACAAGGGAAATCTCCCCCTCTGCCTGTGGTAGAGTGTTGCTATTTGATGCCAGGAAATTGTATTAAAAGTGGGCCGAGCCCTAATTCTGACATTAAAATGTCATTCTTTACAATTCTGTGCATTGATTGCTCAATAACAAGGTGGTTTTCAACCGAAGACCAACATTTATGACGTGACTCCCTCTTCCAAATGGATAAAGGGTCAGTAAGGTGGTTAACATTTATTAGAAATGTGGTATAAAATACATTAGGTTACATTAAATAGAAATTTAATAAAAAAGTAAGGTTAAAATAATAAAGAAGAGGCAGAACAGAAAAACTTTCATTCTATAAATCTGAACTGGATTAAAACTGGGTCCAAGGGGTAAAAAAGCATATTTCCAACTAAATTCATCACACAATTATCCACCGTTCCACACAGAATTTGCTCAGTTTAATCAGATAAAGAGAGCAGGAAAAGGCCATTCAGCCCAGCTAGCCCACTGCTTCCAAAGACCAGGTACAATCCGTTCTGCCGTGGACTCTACCCAGCCCATTTAATGTCCTGTGGAAATGTTCTACAAAATAGTCGAGATTTTCTGATCGCCATTATTTCAATACCAGCAGTGACTTATTTATCTTAAATGGGTAACTGCTGGCATTTACATAACACCAGTCAGAAAATCCAGGCGAGGGTCTCCCTGCCCCACCTCGCCCCCCTACCCGACCAGGGTAAATCAAATGGAACTATAAAATATCTACTTTATTGTATATCCTACATTATTCATCTTCATCAATTCCCTTCCATGGCCTGACACCTCCGCAGTGAAAGGACCATCATGTTCCACGTACCATTCAATCAGCTTTATGTGAAGCGTTAACTCTGTTTCTCTCTCCACAGATGCTGCCTGGCCTGCTGAGTGTTTCCAGCATTTTCTGTTTTTATTTCAGATTTCCAACATCCGCAGTATTTTGCTTTTTTTTCTTTATCTGAACTTAGCCACGCTACTAACTAGATATTCATCCAGCTCTTTTTCAAAAGGTTATTAGTTGACTCAGGGCTAACTGTACTGTAGTTTGGGAGTTTCTTTCATGTGCCCATTACTCGGTAGGTCACGGGTATTCAGACGAGCTGAGGGTCAGTTCATTGCCCAACATTGCCAGTGAAGGTTAAAATGGGCCAGGTTTGAATTAACAGGAATGCTTTCTGCTTTGAAACCTGGATTGGCACAAAAAATGGGATAAATTCTTCATCCCCCTGTGAAGCCTCTGGCACTTAGTTACTTGAAGGAAATAGCAGGAGCGTTGGTGAGGCTGCTGGAGCGGACAGCGGGTGGTCTTGTGTCTGAAAAGTCAGATGGCAGCCTGTACTTCGTAGACACAGGAGACAAAAAGGAAGATCTGCTCCATAGTAAGGGAACATTGAAGCCTCTGCGGATCGACCTAATTCTACATTAGATACTTGAAGGAAATAGCGGGAGTACTTGGTGATGTAAGGCACTGGTACTGGCAGTAAGACAGTGGAACATTGATCAAATTTATAGCAAAGCAAAAACAGTCCAAAGCTCACTCATCAATGGGCTTAACATCAACTGTCACCTCTCAACACGTTTTTCTAACTGGAACTTCTTCACAATTCTTTCGTTTTATGGCACGGAAATGCTGACAAAAATGGTTCTGTTTTCAATTAAAACCGTATGAATCACTGCTCCCCTAGGAATCAGTCCAATCAGCACATTGCGATTTTGAAATGAATTTCAGCGAATGAGAAATTAACTCGGATTTGGAATAAATTTAGGAATCTTCTGCGTGACTCTTTCATGGAGATTATATTCTGCACACAATATTCTGAACATAAATTGGTTGTCAATGTTCCTTTTCCACGTAAATAAGGTTTTTTTTTTGCTGCAGTGTTTTAACTTTTTGAGCGTACACCAGATAAAGGAAAAATGAGTTAGGAGGATATATTGGCCTTGGAGGGGTTACAGCGCAAATTCACCAGGGCTTGGAGGGTGAAATTAAGGCACAGGTTGCATAAACTTTGTTTGTAGTCACTTGAGTTTCGAAGGTTTAGGGGTAATCTAATTGAGTCATAGAATCATAGAGTCATAGAGTTATACAGCACAGAAAGAGGCCCTTCGGCCCATCGTGTCCGCGCCGGCCATCAAGCCCTGTCTATTCTAATCCCATTTTCCAGCACTTGGTCTGTAGCCTTGTATGCTATGGCGTTTCAAGTGCTCATCTAAATGCTTCTTGAATGTTGTGAGGGTTCCTGCCTCTACCACCCTTTCAGGCAGTGAGTTCCAGATTCCAACCACCCTCTGGGTGAAAAAGTTTTTCCTCAAATCCCCTCTAAACCTCCTGCCCCTTACCTTGAAACTATGCCCCCTGGTTATTGACCCCTCTACTAAGGGGAAAAGTTCCTTTCTATCTACCCTATCTATGCCCCTCATAATTTTGTACACCTCAATCAGGTCCCCCCTCAGCCTTCTCTGCTCTAAGGAAAACAACCCCAGCCTGTCCAGTCTCTCTTCATAGCTGAAGCGCTCCAGCCCAGGTAACATCCTGGTGAATCTTCTCTGCACCCTCTCCAATGCAATCACATCCTTCCTATAGTGTGGCGACCAGAACTGCACACAGTATTCCAGCTGTGGCCTAACTAGCGTTTTGTACAGCTCCATCATAACTTCCCTGCTCTTATATTCTATGCCTCGGCTAATGAAGGCAAGTATCCCGTATGCCTTTTTAACCACCTTATCTACCTGTCCTGCTGCCTTCAGGGATCTATGTACATGCACACCAAGGTCCCTCTGATCCTCTATCCTTCCTAGGGTCCTACCATTCATTGTGTATTCCCTTGCCTTGTTAGTCCTCCCAAAATGCATTACCTGAGGTGTATACAATGATAAAGAGATTTGATACAGATAAACTACTTCCTCTGATCGAGGAATCCAGAAAAAAATTGTCCACTGTCTTTAAATTAGAGCACAGCCAATTAGGAGTGAAATCAGGAAGCAATTTTTCAGTCAAAGACTAGTGAAAATCTAGAAATCGAGGATGTGGATGTCAATTGAAATTTTCAAAACTGAGATCAATAGATTTTGTTAGTTGAGGGTATCAAGAGATGTGGAACAAAGGTGGGTAAATGGAACTGAGGTACAGATCAGCCATGATCTATTGGAATGGCAGAGTTCCCTAGATTCTAGAACGGTCCCCGTGGATTGGAGAGTAGCAAACGTAACCTCGCTATTCAAGAAAGGAGGGAGAGAGAAAACAGGGAATTATAGGCCAGTTAGCCTGACATCAGTAGTAGGGAAGATGCTAGAATCTATTATTAGGGGCATGATAAGAGGGCACTTAGAAAATCATAACATGATTGGGCAGAGTCAGCACGGATTTATGAAAGGGAAATCGTGTTTGGCAAATCTGTTAAGAGTTTTTTGAGGTTGTAACTAATAGGAAGGATAAGGGGGAACCAGTGGATGTAGTGAATTTGGATTTTCAGAAGGCATTCGATAAGGTGCCACAGAAGAGGTTATTACGCAAAATTAGGGCTCATGGGATTGGGGGTAATATACTAGCATGGATTGAGGATTGGTTAACAGTCAGAAAACGGGTCATTTTTGGTTTGGCAGGCTGTAACTAGTGGGGTACCTCAAGGATCAGTGCTCGGGCCTCAGTCATTTACAATCTGTATCAATGACTTAGATGAGGGACCGAGTGTAATGTATCCAAGTTTGCTGATGATACAAAGTTAGGTGGGAAAGGAAGCTGTGAGGAGAAGACAAGGAAGCTGCAAAAGGATTTAGACAGGTTAGGTGATTGGGCAAGAATGTGGCAGATGGAATATAATGTGGAGAAGTGTGAAGTTATCCACTTTGGTAGGAAAAATAGAAAAGCAGAATATTTTTTAAATGGTGAGAGACTGGGAAATGTTGGTATTCCGAGGAACCTGGGTGTCCTCTTACACGAATCACAGGAAGTTAACATGCAGGTACAGCAAGCAATTAGGAAAGCAAATGGTATGTTGGCCTTTATTACAAAGGGATTACCGTATAAGCATAAAGAAGTCTTGCTGCAATTATATACGACCTTGGTGAGACCACACCTTGAGTATTGTGTACAGTTTTGGTCTCCATACCTAAGGAAGGATATACTTGCCATAGAAGTAGTGCAACCAAGGTTTACTAGACTGATTCCAGGGATGAGGTGTTATCCTATGAGGAGAGATTGAATAGACTAGGCCTATATTCTCTGGAGTTTAGAAGAATGAGGGGTGATCTCATTGAAACACATAAAATTCTTAAAGGGCTCGACAGGGTAGATACTGGGAGGTTGTTTCCCTTGGCTGGGGAGTGGAGAACTAGGGGGCATAGTCTCAGGATAAGGGGTCGGCCATTTAGGACTGAGATGAAGAGAAATTTCTTCACTCAAAAGGGTTGTGAATCTTTTTGAATTCTCTGCCCCAGAGAGCTGTGGATGCTCAAGTCGTTGAGTATATTCAAGACAGAGATCGATAGATTTTTGGACTCTAAGGGAATCAAAGGATATGGGGATAGTGCCGGAAGGTGGAGTTGAGGTTGAAGATCAGCCATGATCTTATTGAATGGCAGAGCAGGCTCGAAGGGCTTTATGGCCTACTCCTGCTCCTATTTCTTATGTTCTCAGCAAGCTCAAGGAGCTGAATAGCCTACTATGTTTTTCTTTAACATGGTCTCCATCCAAGTGATAGTGATGATAGCAGAAGACCAATTGACTGTCCCCCCACACTACATAACAGCATTGTTTACTCCAACCATGTTACTACCAGGCATTTACTTAAACATGAACAACAGTCAACACCCAATGATGTAGTTCAGCTTTGATCCATGAAGGAGAACAGCCCATAGGCAGCATGCTGTAATATTTGAAGCTATGTGAGATATTTATGCAGCCCAGGTATATTTGATATTAGTATAGCACAGAGTTTGCTTACATAACAACAGTCATTGCACTCGAAAAGTGATTAATTGTGTGAAAGGCTTTGAGACATTTTGGCAATGTGATAAGATACTATGGAGGTAAAATTCAACTTTGCAAAAGGGGCAGTAGCTGATCAGCTGCCTGACCCCGTTATACAAACCCCACCTCCTTGGATTTTCCTTTCTGTTGAAGTCAATCGATCCAGCTGATCAACTACCACCCATTTTACGGCAGCCGAAGTTGAGTTTTACCCCTTAAGGCCCCGAGAATCCACTGGTGTTGCACCAAGGAGATGGGACTTCCACCCGACGACCCTCACCAGCACTGCACTGGCGCTGGCAGAGCACAAGTCCTGTGTAACCTAAGGAAGGATATACTTGCCACAGAGGGAGTGCAACGAAGGTTCACGAGATTGATTCCTGGGATGGCGGGACTGTCGTATGAGAAGAGATTGAGTAAACTAGGCCTGTATTCTCTTGAATTCAGAAGAATGAGCGAGGATCTCATTGAAGCATACAAAATTATTACAAGGCTTGATAGGGTGGATGCTGGGAGAATGTTTCCCTTGGCTGGGGAGTCTAGAACCAGGGGCCACAGCCTCAGGATAAAGGGTAGGCCATTCAGGACTGAGATGAGAAGAAATTTCTTCACACAGAGGGTGGTGAATCTTTGGAATTCTCTACCCCAGAGGGCTGTGGAGGCTCAGTCAAAACAGAAGTCAATAGATTTCTGACTAGTAAGGGCATCAAACGATATGGCGATAGGGCCGGTGAATGGAGTTGAGGCAGAAGATCAGCCACGATCTCATTGAATGGCAGAGCAGGCTCGAAGGGCCGAATGGCCTATTCCTGCTCCTATTTCTTATGTAACACGGGAGCACTGCACTGGCAGGAATGGAGATTGCAGGTACAGGCCTTTAAAGACTCTATCAGCTGAAGATTGCAGCAGTAGGCTAGGGAGGCAGCAGGTAAGCAGTGAATGTTTTGCTAGACTGATGTCACTGTCAGGGAGCTGCAATGGATGGCTCATCTGAGTTTTTGTGGCATTTTTTTTCAAAGAATGTTATCAAATAGAGAACCTGGCAGAGGCACCCAGAGAAGAATGCAGGGCATTGGAAGGAGGCAGCAAAGAGGTACATAACATTTTTTAATGAGGCCAGACCAGCAAATCATCCTGGATAAAATGCAACAAAGGAGAGGAAGACTGCTGGGTGTCCGTGAGAGGAAGCTATGAAAAAGTGTCTCCTGTGCCACGTGGAGGGAGGTGGCAGTGGAACTGAATGGCAATTGTCTCGCTTCTCTCACTCCCAGAACTGCAGAATAGTTCCCTATGGGGAGCAGGCCGTAGAGCAGCTGGGATACAGCTCTCCCTGTAGGAAATGGCAAGAGCAGTGGGACAGTGCACGAGCTGGGCTAGTGGGTTCACACTTCGACAATCACCCTGGCACACCTGTGAAGCAGCAGACAGCCAGAACTTCCACATCCTTCTCTGTCTCCTTAAACCCGAGGGTTATGCTCACCCATCCCGAGGGTTATGCTCACCCATCCCTAGGTTATGGCCTCCTTTCCTACAGGTCCACCATAACAACTGTCGGGGGAGGGAGCAAAGCTAAGAAAGATTACGATGAGGAGGAGGAGGAGGGTGAAATTTCTTCCTCGTCGACTGCGAGGATGCTGATGAGGCTGGGGGAATGGTCATATCTTGAAGCCCTCCTCAAATGTATTCTGATGAAAGATCTACACCTGAAATGTTAACCTGTAGTTTCTCTCCACAGATGCTGACTGAGCTGCTGAATGTTTTCAGGATTTCCTGTTGTTTTTTGTTTCTCAAATGCTGCCTCATTCCCTTTTACTCCATCCTGCACTGCTCCTCCGCCTCCTGCCCCTCCTCCTTTACTAATACTGCAAACAAGGGAATGTCCATGGAGAGTCCCACATCTGGTTCTCAGAACCTCTTACTGCAGGTGGAGTCAAAGATATCCTGGCGGTCTCACAGGCTGTCAGAGGTAATTCAAGTTCTACCCAGGTAGAAGGCAAAAATTTCTTCCTCTCATTCATATATTTGACAGGTTTATCTGTCAAGTGTATGAAGGGAGATTTCCTTCTTTGATTGGCTCCCCATGGCCCACGTGATCCCAGGGACGCTTGCGAACCGCATGCGCCTCTGGGATACGTGGGCCCTGCGCATTTCGAGTTGGAGAGGCCCAGGAGCGGAAGTGTCCGGACCTCGAGAGCCCTCAGGTAAGTGCATAGAATTTTTTCCAGATTGGAGGCCTCCGCACGCGGGAAGCCTCCGATCGGAAAATACGGCCCTACATTTATATCATTCTGAATTACCCTCGGTCTTTGGGGCGCAACGCCAACACCAGGAATCCGATCAAATGGTGATGAAAATGTTATGATATGGTAAAAATAATAACATAAGTTAGGATATGATCTACCCAGGAGAACAAAAAAAAAAGTGTAGTAGTCTTTTGAAAATCCTGAGTAAGCCACTGCCTTCAGGAGAGGCACAAATTGGAGGAGAAAAAAATTGCACATAACAAGCTTGCAAATAAACTGCAGAAAACATCATCAATCTATTGCAGAAGTCATTTCTAGAATGCAATCTAAATAATAGGATCAATTGAATATATTCATTAATATTTAGATTGCCTCATTAAATTAGATTAAAGGGAATGAAATAAAGAAACGGAAATAACGTGCCTTGAAATATTCTTGTCATTTTAATTTTATATGCATATTTATGCAAATATTGTAAAGTCTATTATGATTATATATTAAGACAACTCAAAGTCTGTGATTCTTCAGATGATTGCATTGGGAACCACGGCAGTGTTAGTTGAGTAAAAATAATAAAGTTATGTGATCTTAATCATACTTTCATCAAAAGGTGAATGATGATTGGCCAGGTTTTGCTGTAGTAGGGCATCTAACGGTATTGCTTTAAAATGGGGACTGAATATATCTGCATGCCCTGCTCCAATTATTCCCCAGCTTTTAACCTCACTTCATCTGATGACTACATTTGGTCTTAACTCCCCGTGTGCAATGCCACAGGAAATCAACTTGTCAAATACATACACACTAATCAAACTCCTGTGGCATTGCATATTATAAGTTGGAGAACATGGTCTATCTTACAATAGCAAAATACTGCGGATGCTGGAAAATTGAAACAACAACAGAAAACGCTGGAAAAACTCAGCAGGCCAGGCAACATCCGTGGAGAGAGAAACAGAGTTAACGTTTCAGGTCGAAACCCTTCATCAGGTCTATCTTACCTGTTGCTGCCGTTTTCGTGTTTCTGTATTGCTCTGTCTCTTTCTTTCTCCATACCTCTTTATTCTGCTTCTCTCTTTCTGTCCTCTCTTTCTTTTATTCCTCTTTCCTTTTGGGCAGGAGGTGGTGTCATGATGTGGTGTATGGGGGGAAAGCAGCCACCAATGCATTTGGACTGCGTTTTGTGGGGGAAATATGGTCCTTCGTGGCTCCCTTTTCAGCCCCTCCCTCAATTACTTGTGCTCTCCCATCCCTTTCTCTCATTGTGGCCCCTGCTCCTTCACCTTCCCACTTACCCCCTCCCCTTTCTACCCTCACCCAACCTCTTCTTCTTTGAATTACCTGCTTAACCCAGTATGCTCCTCTATCCTTGCTCCATTGTACTCACCTCCTCGTTCTCTCTCAATTAATTACCTCTCACCCCCACTTACTCCCACCAAGGGCATCTGGTGAGAAGCCAAAGAACCCCAAATCCTTAATCTCTTTCCCTCCTTCTATTCTCCTCCTATCATTTCTTGTCTGTTTCCATCAAAGAGACTTTGGTGGCTTTAAAAATTCTGCTTTGTAAAATCAAATTAGAATGAAGAAAGATACTCTGTTTTGCTTTCCATCGCTCTCTCTCTCTCATTTACTATTTCTAATTGTCAACAATACCAAGAATGCCCCTGCTCTTCTTCGAATAGTGCCATGGGAACTTTTATGTCCACCTGAGGGAGCATATAGGGCCTTGATTTATCATCTCCCCTGAAAGACAATACCCTTGGCAGTGCAGAGCTCCCTCAGTACTGCACTGAAGTGTCAGCCTAGATTAGGTGTTCAAGTATCTGGAGTGGGGCTTCAGACTCAGAGGGAAAAGTGCTACCACTGAGTCAAAAATGATATTTTGTACAATCTCCAGGTGAAGTAGGGCAAGGGACAATTGGGCCAGGACATGCAGAGCCTCCAAAGGAAGGTGGGGGAGGGTGTAAATACAGCTTTACAAGTTTACATTGGTAGTGTATATATTCCATTATATATTTGGAAATAGGAATTTATAATGGGAAAATGTTGACAGGAATTGTGTCCAGTCATAGGTTATTAAATATATATCTATTATATATTAAGAATGGTCCAAAAGTACTCTGCTTGTAGGTGGCACAGTGAACATAACATGAGTTCAGGTATTGAGGAAGGAGAGGTTGATTGACACCTGTTGAACCATATCACAGTGTAAATCAGTGCCTGGAGTGGAAATGGTGGATAACAAGAGAAGGAAATCGTCAAAAGCAAGGAAAATATATAAATTTAACAGCTAGTCTGCTGTATATTTTGGCTGCTTTCTTCCTGGATTCTAGGAACAGCATATTTGAATTATTCTTCTTTTCGAATTAACCACAGAAATGACCTAATGATTTAATGTCATTGGGTTCTAAAATCATGAATCATCCAGCCCAGATGTAACCTATCCATGAGAGTTTAGGACACTTAAATCAAATTCCTTTAAAGGTGGTCTCCTCCCCTGCCTCTGTACTTGCTTAAAAACTGTTAAATCTCCAACTTCTTCCAATTCTGATGAAAGCTCGTTGACCTGAAATGTTAACTCTGTTTCTCTATCCCCAGATGCTGCCTGGCCTGTTGAGTATTTCCAGCATTTTCTGTTTTTATTTCAGGTTTTCAGCATTCACAATATTTTGCTTTTATTACCCCAGAGCAAGTTCACATTAAATATTAAGGTAGCTTGCATGTAGTACGATGTATCAGTAGTCATGTTCTGCCCTTTAAGAGTGAAGAGTTTCAGAGAACAGGGCGAAAAATGTCCTCCATATATTAAGAAATTAATAACATTCACTTAATAATCAAGAGAAAGACAGCCCCTTTTGTTGGTGCATTTGTGTGGTTTTGCTCGCTTATGCCCTGAAGAGGTACATCAGATGGTAGATGCAAGAACTTTCCATTCCAGAGTAGATGCACATCAAAAAGCTCAAATAAAACTATTATTGGGAACTTTTGCTTACCCCATGGGCACAGGGGCAGCTCTCCCTTCAAACAATATTCTTGTGCTTTCGCTTGCTAGAGATAACAAGAAAATAAACAAGCCTCAAGCAAGACTAACATTCTTCTCCCCTCCATGCTATCACAAACATGCAATAGATTCCCATTAAAAGCAAGGAATCCAGTCAATAAACTTTTAGAAAAGAGCTGGATGAATATCTGGTTAGAAATTAGATTAAAGATTAAGGATGTGCAGAGATAAACAATCAGATGCTCTGGAACGAAATGTGCTTTTGGCAACATGGAAACGTCAGCTGGAAACATGCAATCAGATTCACAAAAATGGAGAATGTACAAAGTAAACTAGTCGCCACAGCAGTGAACTGCAATAAAAAAAGAACCACCCAAAAGCAAGTGTTTTGCCACTCGCACACATCACTGAAATGAAACGGCACAGATTAACCCTGTTGAGTACTGAACGTCTTTTGGAACTTGCACGTTTGTTAGCTGCAAAAATTGATTTTTCTGACTCTAATCAAATAATGTAAGTTGCAACTTTGGACTAATATCCTGGTGATGTGCCAGATTACTTTAGGTGGTCAGGGAGATATTTCAGAGTTTTATCCAGTACAATTGTCCAGTGCTTGCCATATATTTTCAATATCTCCTGGCTGTTCAAAAAAGGAGAGAGGATCATCCCCACACTCATCAGCATTATGATCACTGTGGGTAATCTCTGTCTTCTCTCTTTTTCTCATCTTCTTGGAGATTTCATCTGTGATTATTCACCACCCTATAAATTGTGTCCCATAACACTGCAAATTACACTATCTTTTGGAAGGAATGAGCCATTTCTCATTTCATCTTTTACTTTACAATGTATAGTTCAGTAAATGTACACCAGATAGATCAAAGATGTTGAACTTGTTACTTTTTACTGCAGACTTGAGTTTTGTGAGCAAGATCTTGGGGCCAATTTTCCAAGTTTGCACTGCCAGCAGGAAGCCAGCCACTCGGAGCAGGAATTTTCAGGTACACCCCTCAAGATTTTCTGTCCATCAGATGAATGAATTGGAAATCGTGGGCAGGGCGCTTCACGACTCATAATTCCAGGCCAACATCACTAAAACAGAATATCTGGTTATGATCACATTGCTGTTTGTTGGATCTTGCTGTGCGCAAATGGGCTGCCGCGTCTCCTGCGCTCCAACAGCAACGACACTTCAAACGTACTTCATTGGGTGCAAAGTGCTTTGGGACGTCCTGAGGTTGTGACAGGCGCCATATAAATGCAAGTTATATCTATCTATAATTTCCCGCTGCGTGGCAGGTGGGCAAGGGTCCTTGCAGTAGCACAAGTTCTGAAAATTACCCCAATGACTCATATATGCTGTTTGCTAAAATGAACAATGTCTCAGCTAACTAGGAAGCCACTGTATGTATGTTTAGGAGCTATAAAGGGGACCATAATAATAATAATCATCTTAAAACATAATGAGCTATTATTCAAGCTACATTATTGTAGTCCCATCAGTCCTAATAAAAACATCTGCAGTAGTTTGCGGAGGACAGATGCTTGAAGCCAGGACACAAGACTCATTTAAGAAACAGCTAAATGCTATAGGAACAGGAATAGACCATTCAGTCCCTCAAGCCTCTTCCAGGGTTTGTATTCAGTTTTACACCAGGGGTGTCCAACCTAAAGCCCATGAGACATTTCAAGCTGTTAGATCCTAGCAATCTGGCCCACAAAGCCCAGGCAACTCACATTTTATTTGTACGTATATTTCTTGCTCTCCTGTCTGAATTTTATGGTCTTGTAGATTTAGAAAAGTCTGTTCTTTGAACCGTTGCCTCATTAATTAAGCAGATGAAGATCTGTCAGCATCTGTAGCTTCAGATACACACCGATTAATGGGAATGTGGATTTAGACTTTATATATGACCAGTGAGGCGCACACGGGCAACACGCTTGGACACTCCTGCCGTAACACAGATCATATAAAAAGGCAGATATAAATAGAAAACCCAAAGGTTGTTCCCATTACCATAGATTTTCACTTTAGCCAATGTGGCACAATTTAAATTTTAGGAGCCTTTCAGCCTGTGCCTCTTCATCTCCAAACACATGGAACATCCTGAAATGTACAAATATATGGAGGAGGAACATCATTTCTATTTCCATAATCATTTAGAATGGTTTCAGGTACCCAAGAGACATACTCCACTACCGCTTCTGATTTTAGAAGCATTTCTTGTGAAGGGGAAATCAGAACTCCCTCTCATAACTAGCATGTGGGGTGAATGACAAAAAAAGGTCATTAACCAGTGACACGCGGTGGCTGCAATTGATATTAAAACTGTAAGGCTGATTAAACAGAATGCAAGTAAAACAGAAGGAACTATGAAATTAAACTGGTCACTCGTCAATAGCTAAAGTCATGTTAGCAAAAAAAAAACCAAGGACAAACATTCTGGCTAGTTGAAAACCCCTGTTTGTTAATGAAAGCACCAAACAGTACCTCAAAAATAAGTTCAAACAAAAGCCAGCAGGGACAGTAGTGTAAGGAAACCACAAACCATTTCCTCGAAGGGTCATCGACCTGAAACGTTAACTCTGTTTCTCTCTCCACAGATGCTGCCTGACCTGCTGAGTATTTCCAGCATTTTCTGTTTTTATTTCAGATTTCCAGCACCCACAGTATTTTGCTTTTGTTTCCTCAAAAGGTTTTATTTGTTCGGCTCTTTTCTTGTATAGGCCATTATCCTGGCAACCCTGGTGAAGGCTCCTAATACACAGAAGTACTGGATGATTGGAATTGGATTTGCATTATTTCAAAAACTAGGTAATAATAAAGACCAGAGTTGGTACTGATTATGAAAGGTGCATCACTCAAAATAAAAAGGGCAGTCTGCAGCATTAATACTGAAGCAAATATTAAATAGTTTAAGTGAATTCATCACAGTAAACTAAAACTAAAACTTTAGCTCAGAGTGCTAAACTGCAATACATCATGGGGCAAAGCTGCCCTCTGCTGGTAGCAATAGCTATAATTAAACAGCAGTCACAGACAAAGAAAAATCCTCCCTAAAGTGTTTGAATAGTTTGGCACTAATCTGCACTCAAACTCAGAAACTACAGAACACGGATATGAAAAGTGGAAGTAATTCAATACGGGGTGGTCTTCTGAGGTTTCAGCACATTAGTAAAGAGGTGTAATTCCCATAATGTTCATGATTAAAAATAGAGAATATATATAGGAAGGTATGGATTTTTTTTTTTAGGAACGGGAACAAAAAGGCCATGAAGCTCAACCCTTTTTGATTTACCTCATCCCTACTTACCCAGCTTCTTATTATATGTCTCAAACGGTTTCTCTTCAGAAACACATCTTGAACCCACATACTGTCTGCTTCAGTAGACTTCCCTGGTAACTTGTTTCACAAGTTGATTACGCTCTTTGCAAACAAGTTCCACCCGACTTCCCTTCAGCAGCCAGCTTGGTTCAATTTGTAGCACTCTCATTCCTAGGTAAGACCCTAGATATGAGCTATAGTCCAGGACTTCAGCACATAACCGGAGTTGACGCTCCTTTGTAATAATGAGGGAGTTCTGCCTGGTCAGAGATGCTATCGCTTGGATGCAATGGTAAAGGGTCTATTCAGGTGAACGTTAAAACACTTCCTGGTACTATTCAAAAAGCAGCAAGATTCAGTGCCCTGGCCAACATTTCTCCCTCAGCTAGTATCAAAAATAGATACCTAGTCATTCATCTCATTCCAAGTGAGTGGGATCTTGCTATGTGCGAAATGCTCCATTTGCATACCTAAGTTACACACTTCTAAAAGTAATTAATTGTATGTGAAGCACGTTGGGACATTTCTGAGATATGATAAAGCGGCAATATATGGAAGTTTCTCTTTGCTTCTGAATATCAGCTTTGGCTCAGTGGAGAGCACACTCGCTTCTGAGTCAGAAGGTTGTGGGTTCATAGTCCCACTCCAGGGACTTGAGCACATAAAGCTAGGCTGGCACTCTAGTGCAGTGCCGAGGGAGTGCTGCACTGTCGGAGGTGCCGTCTTTCAGATGAGACGTTAAATCGAGGCCCCATCTGCTCTCTCAGATGGACGTAAAAGATCCCATGGCACTATTTCGAAGAAGAGCAGGGGAGTTATCCTTGGTGTCCTGGCCAATATTTATCCCTCAATCAACATAACAAAAACAGATTATCTGGTCATTATCACATTGCTGTTTGTGGGAGCTTGCTGTGCGCAAATTGGCTGCCACGTTTCCCACATTACAACAGTGACTACACTCCAAAAAAGTGCTTCATTGGCTGTAAAGCGCTTTGAGACGTTCGGTGGTCGTGAAAGGCGCTATATAAATGCAAGTCTTTCTTTTTTATATTTGACCTGTAGCCTCTGATATTGGAACCTTTGCCATGGTGAACCATTTGTCCAAATCAACTTTGTCAATTCCCTTCAGCTTGAAGTAGGTCACTCTGAAGTATACTGTTTTGCAAAAAGAACAAGCTCAACTCCATTAACCTTTCCTCATAACTTAGATTCCATACATTATCTTAGTCTTACCTCTGGGACCTCTCAAGGGCAATATTATCATTTGTTACAAAGATTAGGTGACCAGAAATGCAGACATACTGATGGAGTTTGTTGAGAAGTTGTAACAGCTTTCAGCGTTCTGGTAATGCCATTAACTGTGACCAATGTTTGCAGCCTTAAATGCACTGTCAAACAGCTCTTCAATATTAAATGCAGTTTCACATTTGTGCTTTTGGAGCTTTCCTATGCATTACATGTGCAGATTTAAATCTCAGTTGCATTTCATCATTTGCATGACAAGGCAGAGAGGGTTTGGTGAAGATGCCTTGCGGGGGGGTAGAACACTCCTGTAATTATGATGAAATAGTTTCTCCAAATTTGAACCACAAAGATTTAAGGATCAATTTGTGCCCATGCTCTACTGGGCTAGGAGAAAAGTTTCCACAAGTCTGTTGGGCGTAGCTCTGTTGGTTCAATTGCATCAAGAAATGTTTTTCTTTGACTACAACCACCTCTGCCCTCCAGTTTTATTTTTTATTTTTTTAAAACAGCACAGCCCTCCTTCAGCTGGAAGTGTAATAGGTTTTGAGCTGCAGATTTCTCCACATTAACGACCAGTGCTGCTCCGCAACCATCCGATAGGAGCTATTTATCTGTCTCTTGCCCTCGGTGCTGGCGAAGCTTATCCATTGATTGGAATTATTTAAATGGCAGTACAAAAGGTGAAGTAAAAAGAAAGGTCACTAATGCCCAAAACCCAAAATAAAAACAGAAAATGTTGGAAATACACAACAGGTCATTAGAAAGAAGTGTTTTGGATGGACTCTTGACCAAAACTTTAACTGTCTTTCTCTCAGATACTGACCAACCTGCTATGTATTTGCAAAGGAGATTCAAACTGACCCATTTTGAACAGTCAAATGGTCTATTTCCGGACTTATCAGGAAGTACTTAAAACTCTTGATATGATTTTCAATTTAAAAGCCTACCAATATGTATAAGAAGTCAAAAATATACATTGATCTGTGCAATAATATCATGTACTTGAAAATGTAATTGAAATTATTCTAATTAAACATTTACAGTAGCGAGATAATTTCATGCTACACTCAACAGTAATGGAATCAAAACCAATATTAGGTTACAATAGACATAAAATGTTATATTTATAATAAATACATGAATACTACAAAATATATAAAAGCAAAATGTACATAAGAATGGTCATTTAAAACTGTACTGGAGGGATTGTTTAGAAATACTGCAGGAAAGCCATAATTCAAAGAACAGCCTTGAATATCCAAGATGGATTGTGTTCCAGGTTGAATTTTGCCCATTTGTTTTGTAGCAATGCTTGGGATAATATCAGCTTCATTTGCTAAGTTATTCCAGTTAACATCTTTACTTTTTTTTTAAAAACACTCATGGACATAGGCAAAAGAAAAATAAGACCATTGTATTAACCTTACTAAGAAGGTGAGAGGAGCTGGGTGTTCATCAGTGTTCATTTCTAAATACACAAGGATCAACTGACTACTAAAGAAACTACCATAGTGATTAACTTAATGGTAACGCAAAATTATTTTATATTACACCATCAGGCAATTACGACACAAGGAGTGGATCGTCTGGTCAATTTAAGATCACAGACATATACTGGAATTTTTGCAGGGGTAAACCATTATGAGAGATTGTAACTCCTAACTGCAGCACTGCATGACACAACTGCATAATACAGCTGAAGACTGAGTGACAACCTATTAGATTTAGAAAGAAAAACTGGAAATCTGAAATAGAAACAGAAAATGCTGCAAATGCACAGCATGTTGATCAATAACTGAAAGAAAAAGATAGGCTAACACTTCAAGCATGACCCTTCAAAATTAAAGATCACACTGAGAACATTAATCACTTTCTGCAGTGTGATGAGAAGTCGATTACAAGGTATGATAATATTGCAGCCGGAACTGGCCCCTCACACCATTGCTGTGAGTCTGCTGTATTCAGATGTTTTATGGCCTAACTAACACTATTAAGAGACTCCTCAGTCGAACTGAAAGTCTGATTCTACCCATGGTATAGCTAATGTTGAAATTGGCAACCCCTTCTGTATCAGTCTTTGTACCTAGAATCATGGAGACAGAGAGAATCACAATGGTTCCATTTTGATGACATTAAAACAATTTGAGGACCTGACCAGACTTAGCACATGCATCTCACAGGGTCCATTTGTTTGTTTGTTTATTTATTTCATGTTTACAGAAGGTAAACAATTTAAAGCTATAAAAGATTTATACAATTAAAAATGCTGTCATTGAGAAGGAACGTGACAACTGCACACAGTGACTGTGCAGTTTAAACAGACTTGCAAGATTGGAAATTTGGCTGTTGATCAATGATTTTGTTAATGTTTTTTAATTTTTTTTCCCCGCTTTAATGTTTTTGAACTTTTAAATTTCAAGAAATTCTAAAGGTAGAAGAGTGACAGGAGCTCATGTAGTGCACCTTGCAACTGTTGAAACAGCCCTGTGGAAAAATGGTATCACACTTGTGCCATCGCACAGTTTCTAAACCCACTCTCAGCCTACAACTAAACGATGACATGTGTTTCATGATTCAGTAGTAATAGTAACAGAATCTGTAGTTTGAATAGTGCTATTTTCTCCCCACTAGGGGAAGGAATGGACAGCAATCAGTTGTACATGGAGAGAGGCAATAAGCAGCTCATACAACACAGCTTTAAAGCATTCTTTAAAGAGCTAACAAAGAGTAGACAAGAGTAATGTAGATGATGTAATATACTTGGATTTTAAAAAGGGCTTTGATAGTAGACTCACGACTACGGTTAGAGCATGTGGAGTCAGGGAATGGATTACTCCCAGTGCCACGCGCGAGTGAGTATAGAAATAGGAGAATAGAGCAGATGAATGCATGGTTGGAGAGATGGCGCAGGAGGGAGGGCTTCAGATTCCTGAGGCATTGGGGCCGGTTCTAGGGGAGATGGAACCTGTACAGGCCGGACAGGTTGCACCCTAACAGGGCCGGAACCAATATCCTCGCAGGGAGGTTTGCTAGTGCTGTTGGGGAGGGTTTAAATTAATTTGGCAGGGGGATGGGCACCAGGATGTAACATTAGAACATAGAACAGTACAGGCCCTTCGGCCCTCGATGTTGTGCCGAGCATTGTCCGAAACCAAGATCAAGCTATCCCACTCCCTATCATTCTGCTGTGCTCCATGTGCTTATCCAATAACTGCTTGAAAGTTCCTAAAGTGTCCGACTCCACTATCACAGCAGGCAGTCCATTCCACACCCGAACCACTCTCTGAGTAAAGAATCTACCTCGGACATCCCTTCTATATCTCCCCCCATGCACCTTATAGTTATGCCCCCTTGTAACAGCTACATCCACCCGAGGAAATAGTCTCTGAACAGGGGAAATAAAGTTCTCAAAGGATTGGGAGAGACAGAGAGCGCTAAAGTAAGAAATGGTAAGGTATTAGGTGGGGTCAAACTAAGAAAGAATACAGGATGGTCTAAGATGGGTTTACAGTGTATGTATGTGAACGCACAAAGCATAGTAAACAAGGTAAGTGAGCTGCAGGCACAAATAGCCACATGGGAATATGATGTTGTGGCAATAACTGAGACCTGGCTCAAAAAAGGGCATGATTGGGTGTTAAATATTCCTGGTTATAAGGTGTTTAGGAAAGATAGGGAAGGAAAGATAGGAGGTGGTGTGGAAGTATTGGTTAAGGAGAATGTTGTGGTGCTGGAGAGGGAGGATGTCCTCGAGGGGTCAAGGACAGAATCTATATGGCTAGAGTTAAGAAATAATAGAGGTGCCATTACACTACTATGTGTATTCTATAGACCACCAAATAGTTGGAAAGATATGGAGGAGTAAATTTGCATAGAAATTACAGAGAGGTGCAAGAACGATAGAGTAGTAATACAAAAGCAAAATACTGCGGATGCTGGAAATCTGAAATAAAAACAGAAAATGCTGGAAATACTCAGCAGGTCAGGCAGCATCTGTGGAGAGAGAAACAGAGTTAACGTTTCAGGTCGATGACCCTTCGTCTCCAACTTTTTCCAGTTCTGCTGAGTATTTCCAGCATTTTCTGTTTTTACTATAGAGTAGTAATAATGGGGGACTTCAACTATCCTAACAGAGACTGGGATCGTAATAGTGTAAAGGGCAGAGAAGGGGAAGAATTTCTAAAGTGTGTTCAGGAGAACTTTCTTGATCAGTATGTTTCCGGCCTGACGAGGGAGGAGGCATTGCTGCATCTGGTTCTAGGATATGAGGTAGGTCAAGTGGAGCAAGTGTCAGTAGGTGAACATTTAGGGAACAGTGATCATAAGGTTTAGATTACCTATGGAAAAGGACAGGGAGCAACCTAGAGTAAAAATGTTTAACTGGGGGAAGGCCAATTTCAATGGGATGAGAACAGATTTGGCCCAGGTAAACTGGAAACAAAGATTGGCAGGCAAAACTGTAATGGGATAATGGGCAGCCTTTAAAGAGGAAATAGTTGAGGTACAGGTGAGGTATATTCCCACTAGGGGGAAAGGCAGGGCAACTAAAGTCAGGGCTCCCTGGATGATGAAAGAGAGAGAGAATATGATGAAGCAGAAAAAGAGCGCGTATGACAGATATCAGGTTGCAAATACATCTGAGAATCAGGCTATATATAGAAAGGTCAGATGAAAAGTGAAAAAGAAAATAAGAGGGGCAAAGAGAGGGTATGAGAATAGAATGGCAGCCAACATAAAAGGTAATCCAAAAGTCTTCTATAGGCATATAAATAGTAAAAGGGTAGTAAGAGGAGGGGTGGGGCTGATTAGGGGCCAAAAAGGAGACCTATGCATGGAGGCAGAGGGTATGGCTGAGGTACTAAACGAGTACTTTGCATCTGTCTTCACCAAGGAAGATGCTGCCATAGACATAGTGAAGGAGGAGGTAGTGGAGACACTTGATAGAATAAAAATTGATAGAGGTATTAGAAAGGCTGGCTGTACTTAAAAGTAGATAAATCACCAGGAGTGGATGAGATACATAGAAACATAGAATCTAGGAGCAGGAGTAGGCCATTCGGCCCGTCGAGCCTGCACCACCATTCAATACGATCATGGCTGATCCTCTATCTCAATACCATATTCCCGCTCACTCCCCATACCCCTTGATCATTCAAATCCAGTACCCTGTCCCTGCTTTAATCCCCACAGTACACATATCCCACCCGACCCCCGTAACCCCACGTATTTAATTCCCCCTAACATATCCCATCCTATCCCCATAACCCCACATATTTAATCCCCCCCTAACACTAAGGGTCAATTTATCATAGCCAAATCAACCTAACCCGCACATTTTTGGATGCTAGGATCCTAGGATGCTGAGGGAATTGAGGGCGGAAATCGTGGAGGTACTGGCCATAATATTCCAATCCTCCATAGATACGGTAGTGGTGGCAGAGGACTGGAGAATTGCAAGTGTTACACCATTGTTCCAAAAGGGTGTAAAGATAAACCCAGCAACTACAGGACAGTCAGTTTAACCTCAGTAGTGGGGAAGCTTTTAGAAGCAGTAATCATGAACAAAATTAACAGTCACTTGGACAAGCGTGGATTAATTAAGGAAAGCCAGCACAGATTTGTTAAAGGCAAATCGTGTTTAACCAACTTGATTGAGTTTTTTGGTGAGGTAACAGAGAGGGTTGATGAGGGTAATGCGGTTGACGTAGTGTACATGGATTTCCAAAAGGCGTTCGACAAAGTGCCACATAATAGGCTTGCCAGCAAAGTTGAAGCCCATGGAATAAAAGGGACAGTGACATCATGGATATGAAATTGGCTAAGTGACAGGAAACAGAGAGTAGTGGTGAATGGTTGTTTTTCAGACTGGAGGAAGGTATACAGTGGTGTTCCCCAGGGGTCAGCTCTAGGGCCACTGCTTTTCTTGATATATATTAATGACTTGGACGTGGGTGTACAGGGCACAAATTCAAAATTTGCAGATGACACAAAACTTGGAAGTATAGTGAACAGTGAGGAGGAGAGTGATAGACTTCAGGAAGACATAGACAGGCTGGTGAAATGGGCAGACACATGGCAGATGAAATGTAACGCAGAAAAGTATGAAGTGGTACATTTTGGTAGAAAGAATGGGGAGAGGACACATAAACTGAACGGTACAATCCTAAAGGGGGTGCACAAACAGAGACACCTGGGGGCATGTGTGCACAAATTGTTGAAGCTGCAGGGCAGGTTGAGAAAGCAGTTAAAAAGGCTCACGGGATCCTGGGCTTCATAAATAGAGGTACAGAGTACAAAATAGTGGAAATTATGATAAACCTGTATAAAACACTGGTTCGGCCTCAACTGGAACACTGTGTCCAATTCTGGGCACCACACTTTAGGAAGGATATGAAGGCCTTAGAGAAGGTGCAGAAAAGATTTACGAGAATGATTCCAGGAATGAGGGACATGAGTTACATTGATAGACTGGGGAAGCTGGGGTTGTTCTCCTTGGAGCAGCGAAGATGAGAGGAGATTGAGAGGAGATCTGTTTCCTGTCACTTAGCCACTGTCCCTTTTATTCCATGGGCTTCAACTTTGCTGGCAAGCCTATTATGTGTTCAAAATCATGAGTGGTTTGAACAGAGTAGATAGAGAGAAACTGTTCCCATTGGCAGAAGGGTCAAGAACCAGAGGACACAGATTTAAGGTGATTGGCAAAAGAACCAAAGGCGATGTAAGAAAAAACTTTTTTACGCAGCGAGTGGTTAAGATCTGGAATGCACTTCTAGAAAGGGTGGTGGAGGCAGACTCAATCATATCTTTCAAAAGGGAGTTGGAGAAGTATCTGAAGGAAATTTTTTTGCAGGGCTACGGGAAAAGGGCTGGTGAGTGGGACTAGCTGAGAGTCGGCACAGACTCGACAGGCCGAATGGCCTTCTTCCGTGCTGTAACCATTCTATGATTCTAAATAGCAGAATGGTGGAAAGTGGGAAGTTATGTTTCATAGGGATTGGTGTTGGCATCACTGCTGTTCACCATTTACATAAACACTTTGGACTCTGGAATCTGAAGTACAATTTCAAAATTTGCAGATGACAGCAAATTAGGGGAATAATTAATACAGAGGAAGGCTGCGACAAATTACAAGATGACATTAATAAATGGGTGTGTAAACACCAGCACAGACTAGTTGGGACGAATGGCCTGTTTCTGTGCTGTAAATTCTATGTAATTCTCCATGCTTATAGTCCCCATTAAAATTAAACTCTTCACCAATGGCACAATGGATTATCTCACTATACGGGGGAACTTCCCCTTTCACTATTAGCAGAAAATTTGCTTTGTAATCACACTCATTTTTTTCAATAACATTAACGAGAAAAATGCAACCCATGGTATATCACTGAACCACGCATAGCACAGATGTAACAGGATCACACCCTGGTCTGTGCAAATCAACTTTTTAAATAATCTACTTGCCTCTTAATATGTCGAGTGCTGCCTTTTATTTGGTCCTCAAGTCATTTTTAATCCTAATTACTCCTTAATTAGAAAACATACCTTTAAAATGACCAAATTCACAGCTAGATCTTCATTAAAAAAGTCCCAACTATTTTGGAAAGATTTTTGTACGTGTGTGGTCCGAAAAAGCATAGGACTTGAATTTGTTATCTAAATTATATTAGGAAAGTTCAGGCACATAACTTTCCTATGAGCCACTAGCAGTTTAAAATAAATCAAACAGCCAGATGCTGGCTCTTACTATCAACACAACGCAAGCAACTCCTACAAAAAAAAACAAAGCAAGTAGAAGCAGTAGCAGTGCTGTTACAGTCATTAAGGACCCCAAGGATCAAGTTTGCTTGGGTCAGTGAGGAATGTTTTCAAAACAGTAATAATGTGCTTCAAAACTCTATTATTAATAATGTTACAGTAAACTTTAATTTTTTATAAAGTATTATTTTATATTTTATATATGATTTTATATTTAAATTACATCACCGAAGAACAATTCTGGACTCAAAATGTGCATTTCCATAGTTTCTGTAAAAATTAAATAGATTGTAAGAATAGTCCAATACATATTTGTGTTTAAACCACCGTGTGGTGTTGAAATATACTTTATTTGTTACTCAATTGTTCCTCACTTGCAGAACATATTCTGGTTTTGGGCTGGGAGAGCTTTTGTGTTGCTCACCGCATCGATCTCCATATGTTAGCTAGTATCAGAAATGGTGACCATGAAACTATCGGATTGTTGTAAAAATCCATCTGGTTCACTGATGTCCTTTAAGGAAGGAAATCTGCTGTCCTTACCTGGTCTGGCCGAAATATGACTCCAGACCCACAGCAATGTGGTTGACTCTTAACTGCCCTCTGAAATGGCCTAGCAAGCCACTCAGTTGTACACAACAGCTACGAAAAAACTGCAGCGGTTCAAGAAGGCGGCTCACCACTACCTTCTCAAGGGCAACTAGGGATGGGCAATAAATGCTGGCCTTGCCAGCAACGCCCAGATCCCATGAATGAATTTTAAAAAAGTTGACAACTGCTGTAGCGCAAGAAATCGGTCACAGCCAAACATTATAGGGCAGCGGCGGGGAAAATGAAGAAACGTACGTGATGCAGGGAAATTTCGCATTTTCAAAAATGAGGGTCATGGGGTATCATGTAATATTACCCTGAAATGAACGCACAAGCTTGCAGATCGAATCCTGGTGTTGTGAGAAAATGTTCTTGATTAGTCTGCACTAACTGTGTGTGGTGCAATTTGCTCCCCAAGTAGTGGCACCTTCTGAAAAAAGCCTAAAGTCAGTGGAAATGCTCCCGTTGTCTGTGTTTTCTCCCATCGTCGTTCCCTCTGGATCGATAATCCGGAAGGTCGGTGCACCGTTCTTACTCAAGCCAGTCCTGTGGTGTGTAGATTTCAACGTTCCCTCCTACAATTTAACTGCTGTGCGGGCTGGAGAAAATAGTGCTACACGGGGCAAATGCTGGAAATCACAGGATTTGTCTTGAGACATCATTCTGTGGGATTGATCACTTGCCCTGATAATTTGTCAATTTGCTTGTCTACATTTCAATGTCTGTAACTCACTGGCACTCCAATATAATATATATTTAAAAATAAGTGTGTCCCTGTTACCCGGGTTTAGTGGCATGGCTAGACGTCAACTCTGGCATTTTGTAGTACCGGTTGAGCGTCCTGAATCTGGCAACCTCGGGACCGAGGCCGAGCCGGTTTTCGTGTTTTTCCGGACTTCGGAACGTGTTTCTGATGTCCGAAGTCCGGAAATATCTCAACCTGGGCTCGGGCGTTTCTGGACTTCGGACATCAGAAACACGTTCCGAGTCTGGAAATGCCTGGGCCCAGGTTGCGGTTTGACAGGGTGTCCGGATTCCAGAACATTTTACAGATTCCAGACGACCCTGCCACCAATCGTCCCGGAGTCCGGATTCCGGAACTCCGGATTTTGGACGCTCAACCTGTATTTAATAATGAGTTACAGAGCGAGATTTTTTATCAGCTTAACAAGCTATTAAAAGATATGAATATGTTTCGAATAACCTAGACTAAATAAAATTGAGGAGAAAATTAATGTTCTAATATTTTATCTTACACCCCACTGTTGTATGAACAAAACACAAGAAGGTTAGCCAGAAATACATAACTTACCTCACTGGTGAGTGGGACTCAGCCAACTCACAAAAGTGATTGTCGTGAGTTATATCGCTTGGGATAAATTCTGTATTAAACAGTTTCACCACATATATATGTCAGTCAGCACTCATCACTAATAAAGACAAGAGCTGTTGCCTTGCATTTATAATTAGTGCTGTACTATCTATCATTGACTGGTATTTTACAAGTTTGTGGGTTCTTAAAGCTTTGAAACTACAGCCGGAATTTTACCAGCACCGAGAGCAAGGGATCGGAGGAGGGTCAGCTGTGAAATTTAAAATGATTGACTGCGCTTCGGGACCCCACTGTCAATCCGGCTCCACGCTAGTCTCCCAGGTGTCGAGTCTGTCAGCGCTGAACAGACCAGACACCAAGCAATGGGGGAGGCTATTTAGATCATTAGCTGGATTGTTAAGAGGCAATTAAGTATTATTTTAAGCTTACCTTTAGATTTTGAGAGTTCGCCAATGGTTTCCCCGCTGCTCGGGGATCATGTCAGGTAAGGAGGTCGGGTGTTGTGTCAGCATGTGATGATTTACTAACTTGACAGCTGCAAATGGTCTATAAAAGCTCCCATTTCATAGGTCTTCACTTTCCAAGGTTAGAAGCTGTTGCTTATTGCATTTGGAAGACAGATCGAGCTTTATGCAGGTTGCAAGTATTTGGAACAAACTCTCTATCCAGTGTCACCTCATTGGAACAACCTCTCTTGCCATTGACAGATCGCTTCTGTCATCTCAACCTCACCTGCCATCTATTCTATCAGCATCGGTGCCGTTGAAACTCTCTCACCTTGGTCCTCAGAATCCCACCACGATCAGCCCCAACATCAGCAGCACCAATGTCAACACCAACCTTCTCCGCAATCAATTGATGCTGCACAGGACACAGGGTATCAGCACCCGACCACATCGCTGCCCGGGCGCCAGGGATGGCCTCACCACGGGCAGATTTACTTCCATTGATGCTGCCACATGATGCACCAGGTTGGCACCACCCCACACCAACACCATAAAGCATCCCTACAAAGCCCAAGCCATTCCTTTCACACTCATCACCATTGCGGGGAGTACCCTTATATCTCACAATTCACTGCAACTCACTAAGCCACTTCCAAAGGTGCACACAAATCTGTCCAAGAACGCAAAGTGTTGAAAATAAAGATTTCAATGTTACATAGAAACACAGAAGATAGGAGCAGGAGTAGGCCATTCGGCCCCTCGAACCTGTTCCGCCATTTAATGAGATCATGGCTGATCATCCAAATTCAGTACCCTGTCCCTGCTTTCTCCCCATATCCCTTGATCCCTTTAGCCTTAAGAAATATATCTAACTCCTTCTTGAATATATTTAATGAATTGGCCTCAACTGCCTTGTGTGGTAGAGAATTCCACAGGTTCACCACTCTCTGGGTGAAGAAATTCCTCCTCATCTCAGTCCTAAATGGCTTACCCCTTATCCTTAGACTGTGACCCCTGGTTCTGGACTCCCCTGCCATCGGGAACATCCTTCCTGCATCTAGTCTGTCTAGTCCTGTTAGAATTTCATAAGTTTCAATAAGATCCCCTCTCATTCTTCTAAACTCTAGCGAATATAAGCCTAATCGACCCAATCTCTCTTCATACGTCATTCCTGCCATCCCAGGTATCAGTCTGGTGAATCTTTGCTGCACTCCCTCCATGGCAAGAACATCCTTCCTCAGATAAGGCGACCAAAACTGCACACAATACTCAAGGTGTGGTCTCACCAAGGCCCTGTACAACTGCAGCAAGACATCCTTGCTCCTGTACTCGAATCCTCTCGCTATGAAGGCCAACATACCATTTGCCTTCTTAACCGCCTGCTGCACCTGCATGCTTACCTTCAGCGACTGGTGCACAAGGACACATGTTGACGGCACATTAACAGAAACTTCACATGAACATTGGCTAAAGCACCCAAGTGCCTACCCTTGTGTGTTGTTAGTTGGTATGCTTGCACTAGGGTGAGTGTGAGGGGTAGCTAGTGAAATGGGAAGTGATAATGTAGATAGAGAGGGATGGGTGGAGGTGCAAGGTAAGTTTGTGTGAGTAAGGATGTGCAGGAGTAGGGTAAGGAAGGCAGAGTGATGGCGATGTGAGGAGAGGCACAGCGTGGCTTTGTATTCACGTTTCGTGATCTAATGAGATAATTGAAACGTTTGCGGCACTGCACCCAGGTCCTCCTAATCACATCCCTGCTGGTGACCTCCTCTGCAACCTCCAACCAGGCTGTTTTGGTCTCCTGGGGAGGTCTCTTCCGCCCACTGGAAGGGAACAGAACCTGCCTGCGTGCTGTGACTCCCTCCATAAGCATATGGAGGGAGTCATTGGACATCCTGGGTGCAGCTGTACACCTTTGTGCAGTGCTCGTCAGTGTTTGCAGCACCTCAATGCTGTAGAACACTGACAGCACAACTGTCAAAATAAATTTGGACATGGCCCCTTTAAGGAAACCAGCTGATAACGCGTCATCAGACCCGCTTCCTTTTAATTGGCCGGGAACCTCGCTGGGCGGGCTTAACAAGCTCAATCATCGTAAAATCACTTCAACAGAGCGGGCTGGAGCAGGCAGGGGGCTGGGACTGCGCAACCGACCCCGGCTGCCCCAGACCCGCATCGGTAGGCAAAATCGCAGCCATAGTTCTAGAAACCACAGCAGCAATTTTAACTTGTAAGAGAAAACTCCAATATTAGTCTGTCATATTCAGTGAGCTACAAAAAAAAATTTATTTGCATGTCATGGAGAAAAAAATTAAATCATACAAACCAAGTGGTTTTATAAATACTTTATATGTGTGACATTTACTATAATGAAAATTTATAAATAACTTTTACAAAAACAGCTGACTGTACAAAGAGTAGCACATTTACAAACCAGCAACCTTACCACGTGCTTACTGCCCGGTGAACTCGTAGAGTCCTTTCCATAGTCAGTACACTATTCTATACAGTTTTCTGCAGAATATAGTGCAATGTTTCCAATTCATTTAGATGAGGCTCTGACCACTGCTTCTTTAGATATTGGATCTCAATTGCTCCAGACTGCTTTGCCAACATGAGGCCTGAAGATGCACTTGGCTTCTCTGGATCACCTAGAATAGCTATGGCTGTAATCCTGTTAACGGGGGTTGGGGGGAGGGGGAAGAGAGAGGAACACATCAACATTTAATGGCCAAGGCTTATTTCAAGTACAGAGCACAAGCACTATCAAACATTCCAGAACACAGACACCAAAATATCGTATCCAGCGGACAGCTGATATATTTTCTGTTTATAATCATCAATACAAGTAGAAAACCTCAGTGTGAAAAAAGATTCAGAAATAGAAGTCATTTTGTAAAATGGCAATTTGCCTTCAGAGGAAAATTTAACAGCTGAAACAGAGACTTTTACATGCTGCAGGGACAACTTCACTAGAAAATCCAATCTCATGGGTATTAGCATATCACAGACTGGAGAATGCTGCACATGGTAACCAAAAGCATCATCACAATTATACTAAGAAGTGACTGATAATAACTGTTGTAATCTTCGATGTAAAATATTAATGGCCCGTATTTTCCGATCGGAGGCTTCCTGCGTGCGGATGCCTCCTATCGGGAAAAAATCTACGCCCTTACTTGAGGGCTCCCGAGGTCCAGACTCTTCCGCTCCTGGGCCTCGCCCAGGGGCGCAGGCGGTTCGCAAACGTCCCTGGGATCACGTGGGCCAGGCAAGCCAATGGGAGAAGGGAATCCCCCTTCATACTTTTGACAGGTAGACCTGTCAAAAGTATGAATGGGGATCACTGAAAAAAGACACTAAAACATTAAATAATTTTTTTTTTTAAATCACGTTTTTAAAATGAGTTAAAATTACATTAAATTAAATATTTTAAACAAAAAGGGCTAAAAATAAACTTAATATTTTTAAAGTGAAATTTTTTAATTTTTTTTTTTACTTTTTTAAACTCTTATGCTGGTAATAGCAGGCCTTATGCCTGCTTTTACCAGGCATAAGATTTTTAAGGGATTTCAGCGGGTGGAGGTTCTGCAGAAAGCGGAACTCTCCACCCGCAGAGGCCCTTCTCCAGGGCAGGCGTGCGATTTGTCAAAAGGATTCTTGACAGATCGGAAGTGCTGGTTTTCAGCGCATGCGCTTCGCATGCCTGAAACTGGCACTTGCGAGGTCCCTACGGGTGTGTACACAGCTCGTACACACCCGTAGGCATCGGAAATTACAGGCCATTATGGGCAGGAATAACAAAAAAGGAATATGGCCAAGTTTAACTAAAATATCTCAGAGACATGGATTTATGGAAGGAACTAGACAATATGTTGCTGAACCAGCTGAAAAAGATCTAGGATAATATCTCAGACTCAATGATCATGTTCAGTTATTTACATTGCAGCAATCAACAAAGCAAATAGAATACATTTGTAACAGAAAGTAGATTAGGGACTGGCACAGTCACTGCACAATTACATAGAATCTACAGCACAGAAACAGGCTATTCAGCCCAACTGGTGTATGTCGGTGTTTATGCTCCACATGAGCCTCCTCCCACCCTACTTGATCTAGACCTATCTGCACATCCTGCCGTGGAGAGCCAAATATAAGTACAAGAGACGCCTTTTCACATTTTACTGGCCTGCAGTTAAAAGCTTGGAGAGTTCTAGCATGAATTTGGGTCCCATCAGTCTGCAGCTGGTTTATCACCTTTAGATTTTTACCAAGCATATTCTATCTTCTTGTTAAACAACAATGTAAAGAATGTGGCACAGCTTCTCAGTACAATAGCTCTTAGAAACAGAGCTATAGCTTTTGATTTACTGAAATCATTGTACTTACCCATCAGGCTGAAGGCTCTCCTCTGCAACTGGTTTAGAATCATTTTGCAACAAGTCCCATACATAAATATGAGACGCTCCATCAAGAACAAAAAACATGCCAGGTCGTGTCAGTGCCCACAGCACAGTTCGGATTGGTTTGCCCTGAGTGCTTTCATTCCACTGTAGAATGGGGTGGTCTGTTGTCACTGAGTGCAGTCTAATTGTTCCATCTGAACACCCAACCTGCAAGGTAACAGGACAAACGGCTTTTTAAAACACTCTGACTTTGAAACAAAATCTACGGCCATTTTGATAAGGTCACATACTGGCGGTTACACTTTCCGTGACACACAACATTCTTGTCTTCAAAGACTTAATGTTTGTCCAGTAATCCGGGCTCTCTAGATTGCTTACATGCATCTGCTATAGAGTTCTTTGATATTAATTACTGTAATTCTTGAAATAAAAATCCCATAAAGTTACAGATTGTTTCTAACAGGAGATTTTCATTTGTACAGCAATACTTCTGCCTCTTCAATTAGGGAAACAGTGTTCAGTTTATATTTTACCCAATGTACTGAACAGGACTACTATTATATATCAAAAATGGTAGGCGAGTCACACCATTACATGACAAAATGCACTGAAACTACTATGTCAACCTAGTACTATAGAAAATCCCATCATAAAAGTGTCCACATTTATCTGCAATACCTGTTAAACCTGTAACTGACCCTGTGATAGGGGTTTTCAATGTTAAGGTTTGCTAATGCTAGTAGCACCATAATTTCCAAGGGGGAGGACCTGTGAACCAGGTTTCTATTCAGCTTGTGTCTCAGCGTCCCCCCAGGCTGAGGCCATGAGTAGGAAGCCATGATGTGGAGATGCCGGTGTTGGACTGGGGTGGACAAATGTGAGAAGTCGCACAACACCAGGTGCTGTGCGACTTCAGGTGACGAAGGAGCAGCGCTCCGAAAGCTTGTGATTTCAAATAAAGCTGTTGGACTATAACCTGGAGCTGTGCGACTTCTCACATGAATAGGAAGAGCCTTGCTTATTTCCGACAGAAGTGTTTGAATATAAGTTGGGAATGGGAAGTGTGGCTGATCTTTCTTGCCAGCAGGCCAAGGAGACCAAGGCCAGCTGAGACTGGAATGCTACAGTTGGGTTCAGAACCCTTGAACTAGGACGAGGGAAAAAAACAAATCAGTCAGTTGCCGCTCCTGATCACCTTCCCTACTAGAACTACAGGTATGGAAGTTGAGTGAAGCCAGGATTAGACTCCGCCATGATACCATCAATGGTAAAAGGCTGCTAACACTCACTGTGTTGGCTCGCGCATAAAGAATGATCACTTGAATGAGGTACCACATCCCAACAGAAAATCAACCCTGCAGGAGAGGGAATGGGACAAACAACTAGTGGGAAAAAAAATGACCATTCTTTGTTGCCTGTCAAGTTAAAGGAAATAGGAATAATGCATTTGAGTAAATCAAACCCAGACTGATAATATTCTTACCAGGAACATTGTTTTTCCAAAATGACAGAAGTCGATACAAGTGACTTTAACTGGTCTGACACTGTTTATCTGAGGTTTGTACAGCTTTGGAGCTGCTTGCAAGCCATGGCGTGTACCATGGCTCACAAGACCCTGTTAAGAGAATAGAAATGATTACGTCAAATGTGTTATAATTAGTACTGATCTCAAAGCACTGTTTATTTTCCCATTTTATTTGGGAGGACAAAATGTCTCTTTCCATAGAATGCCAGTTTCTATTTATTGCCAAACAAAATTAATGAAATTCTCCAGCTCAAGGCAAGAACAGTAAGCAGCCGGACCAATATAGTTATCTATGTACTGGAAGAAGAGGGCAGGGAGGGACCCAAGTTAGACTGAAACAAAGAATGCTCAACACATCCTACAAAAAGGCAGGCATATCTAGGGCCCATGTGGCATCCTATAATGACCCCTTTCATTTGGAAGAAGTGAGTGGAATTAAGTATAAGATGTTCAATGTGACAACAAGTTCAGCCAGGCGGAGGAGAGCGATAAAGACAAGAGAAGGGGTCCGCTGAGTGGGGTGAAGCCCCCTGGCCTAAAAAGGGGCATAAAGGGGATGAAGCTGAGATCTTTGCGGAGGACAGATCGTTCGGAGTCAGAGAGGGGAAGGTCAGAAGGGAGAGAGAAAATATGACAAGCGCTGAGATTGAAAGGAGAGGTGGGGTCAGAAAAAAGTGAAGGGGAAGAGGAATCAGGCGAGGCATCCAAGCATTGTTGAAGCTTATGGTCCTTGCCGCCTGAAAGGAAGAAAAAAAGTTTGTTAAAGCGCTGGATCAGGCAAAGGATGAAATGTAACTGCGGATTAGGACAGCTATAAAATAAAGTGCGTCGGTACTGTTGAAGAGAAAGATCGAGATCATGTATATGGCAGCGCATGATGGAGAGGGGGGATCTCATGAAACAAGAGTACTGGTTAGAATAACGTTGAATATCACAGAGATATCTGTGATCATGGGTGGATCTGAAACAGGAAGGGCAGAATTTAAACTGGAATCCATGTGCCGGAGACAAAAGAGATGTGGCTGTGAAAGAGTTTGAGAGAACACATGTTCAAACACAACAAGGGAGACAGATAACAATGAAGGTGAACAGGATAAAAGAACCAAACGAAAATCACGTTGAAGAGCAGGATCTCTTCATGGTGGGCCTTCCTGGAGGTGAAAGGGCAGTGAATTAAACAATAAAACAAAAAGCAAAATACTGCAGATGCTGTAAATCTGAAATTCCTGTTGCCCTAATGGATGATCTAACCTGGTTAACACTAACAAAAATACAATTAATTTTTTTTTTTCCTTTCATATTTCATACTTTAATCTGTTCTAGCTCACTTTTAACATGAAGTCAATACGATGGTAGTGTCCATAGGGTTTTCATTTGTATTAGAAAAAATGCATTTAATATGTTACAACTACTCACAATATCTGTTCCAATAAAGAAATGATTAGGATCTGATGGCAGAAACCTGATACTCAAAGTCTGAGGAGGTCCCAGCTGCATGAGATTTCTTGGGAAAAAGCTGATCAAACACAATAGAAAAAAAGCAACATCAATAAACTGAACTCGTGAAAGCTGTGGACTCCATACAAAACAACAAGAACATCCCATCTAGTGTAGTTAGATTCCTTATTTGCCAACTGGTACAAGGGCAGACTAAAAGGACATCAGCAAAATGCTATTGTATGAAACGGCACCAACGAACTGCATGATCCAAGTCCAAGGTTGAAGAACTAAAAGTATGTAGGCGTGTTGAAATTTATTTTTTTAAATGGACTAGAGATACAAATTCACAAGACTCATTCAGAAATGTTAATTCTTCTCATGTAAGATGTGTTTTCTATTTTTTTTTTAAAACAAGCAAAGCAAAACTCATTCTAGTCTATATTGGACATTATAATGGGACAGTAAACAACCAAACCAAAATGATTTCAGGACAACAGAGGCCAATGTAGTCAAGAAAAAATATAAAAAGTTGTATGAGGGATAAGCAAGTGGCTTTCAAAAGGTACAGGGAATTCAGTAGGTAAGAGGATTGGGTAAATTTAAAGTCAAGCAGGTGAAAAAAAAGTAAGAGAAACACTGAACATAATGCTAAGAACAGCAAACGATTGTTCAATTTGTATGCAGTAAACAAGTGGTGAAATGAAGTATTGTTCCAATTAAAAATTATATTAGAGAGCTAGGGCCATAAAACAGGGCATTATTAAATAATTATGTTCCATCTGTTTTTACTCGGAGAAGGAAATGTTGCTGGTCAGAAACCAGATTTTCAGGAATGACAGTAGGAGCTAGACAGTATTCACATAACAAAGGATAGAATGACAAAAAGGTTACATGCTCTTAAAATATGCTGCGACATCTCGCTCTTAAAATAGACAAGGCAGCTGGTCCAGATAATTTGCAGCTAGAAGTGATAAATGGGACAGAATCTGTAATTAGTATATCTTTAACCAAAGAACAATAGAAGTTTACAGCACAAAAGGAGGCCATTTGGCTCATCGTGTCTACGCCAGCTCTTCACTAGAACAATAAGGACTGCAGGCAGACAAAGTAAATTTGTGGCAGTCAAATTTAGCATTTCCCTTGAAAGTGAAATGCTCCATAATGGCTGAATTGTATTCCTGCAATGCCAGTTTTAAATAGATGTTTTCCCATTGAGGCTTGAGAGGAACTGAGGTTTAAATTTGACATGTTATTTTGTGCTTTGGCACTCAGCAGGCCTGAGGCACACACACCTGATAATACACAACAAGGTCGGCCATTTAGCGCCTGCACAGCCAGTGTACATCGTTATAGAATTAGCCCCTATAAACCTACCTGTTCACGTTAATAGAAGAGCTATGGATCAACTTTATCTTCCCACCAGGGATCAGACCTAGAAATACAGAAAAGATGAAAAGAAGTCATTTAACACACCCAAACTGCCAACGGTAGAGGTATTAACATGATGAAGCCAAAACCACCCACGACTCTAGGATTATCCTGGAGAGCCAAGATAAAACCTGGCTTCTTTTCTTCACCACCAACTGTTTCCTTAAATCCCTCTCCTTTGCCTCCTCTGCCCTAACTTGTAACAAGTGGAAAGGGCTCATGGACTTCTTTGTTACCAAATTAGCATCCATCCATTCAGCTGCCTCTACTGCTTCTCATCTTTCCCCTGGCCTCTCCATAGGTTTCCCATCCTCACCCTGAATTCCCCTCCCTCTCTTTCGTTTCTCTCCCATCTGGCCCCATACCCTCTTTGAGATCATAGAACAGGAATAAGCCATTCAGCCCCTCAAGCCTGTTCCGCCATTCAAATAGATCTTGGCTGACCTGTACTTGAAGTCCATTTCTCCACCTTTGTTCCATATTTGTCCACCTTTGCTGATGAGGGCAATGCGGTTGATGTGGTGTGCATGGGCTTCCAAAAGGCGTTTGATAAAGTGTCACATAATAGGCTTGCCAGCAAAGTTGAAGCCCATGGAATAAAAGGGACAGTGGCAGCATGGATACAAAATTGGCTAAGTGACAGGAAACAGAGAGTAGTGGTGAACGGTTGTTTTTCGGACTGGAGGAAGGGATACAGTGGTGTTCCCCAGGGGTCGGTACTGGGATCACTGCTTTTCTTGATATATACTAATGACTTGGGTGTACAGGGCACAATTTCAAAATTTGCAGATGACACAAAACTTAGAAGTATAGTGAACAGTGAGGAGGATAGTGATAGACTTCAAGAGGACATAGACAGGCTGGTGGAATGGGCGGACACGTGGCAGATGAAATTTAACGCAGAAAAGTGCAAAGTGATACATTTTGGTAGGAGGAACGAAGAGAGGCAATATAAACTAAAGTGTACAATTCTGAAGGGGGTGCATGAACAGAGTGACCTGGGGGTATATGTGCACAAATCGTTGAAGGTGGCAGGGCAGGTTGAGAAAGCGGTTAAAAAAGCATTCGAGATCCTGGGTTTCATAAATAGAGGCATAGGGCTGGATTTTGTCTTGGGGTCGTGTTATTCGCATTTCGTGTTCCCCACCCGACTCCAGATTAATGTGGATGAATGATGCAATTTTCACTTAATTGGGCAATTGAGTTCAAGCATGTGGGAACCCATGAACTAATTAGGGAGGGATGGAGGGAAGGAGGGATGGAGTGAGTGAATGAATGAATTTTTTTGCATCCAAGTCCTCTCCCAAAGGCCATGCAGTCTCTGAAGACATTCAATGCAGCAGCATCAGAGGCGACTTTCAGACCTAATACTACTACTACCTTCATCACATCTCCGTTGTAATAGTGGACCTGCAGCCGATAGTCAGCTATCCACTTGTGCTCCCGCCAGGTTTCACTGGAGTGTTTCACATCAGGCGTACTTCACGTCGGAAAAGGGTTAAACTAGCTAAAACGTTTCAAAATGGCATTAGAGAGACAATTTAGGGCTTGTTAAGGGCTTTAATGGCCTCTCCCGCCTCTTGGAGGCGGGACGGAGTCGGAACCCCGCGACTGATTTTGTCAAAATTGCGTGGAGGCGGGATGGAGTCGGGACCCCCGACCCCGCAAATTTAACCCCCCACATGCCTCCAAACCCGACTCCATGGGTCATTCAAAATCCAGCCCATAGAGTACAAAAGCAAGGAAGTTATGATGAACCTTTATAAAACACTGGTTCGGCCTCAACTGGAGTATTGTGTCCAATTCTGGGCACCGCACTTTAGGAAGGATGTGAAGGCCTTAGAAAGGGTGCAGAAAAGATTTACGAGAATGGTTCCACAGATGAGGGACTTCAGTTACATGGATAGACTGGAGAAGCTGGGGTTGTTCTCCTTAAAGCAGAGAAGGTTGAGAGGCGATTTGATAGAGGTGTTCAAAATCATGAGTGATCTAGATAGAGAGAAACTGTTCCCATTGGCAGAGGGGTCGAGAACCAGAGGCCACAGACTTAAGGTGATTGGCAGAAGAACCAAAGGCGACATGAGGAAAAACTTTTTACGCAGCGAGTGGTTAGGATCTGGAATGCACTGCCTGAAAGGGTGGTGGAGGCAAATTCAATTGTGGCTTTCACAAGGGAATTGGATAAGTACCTGAAGGGAAAGATTTGCAGGGCTACGGGGAAAAGGTGGGGGAGTGGGACTAGCTGAAGTGCTCTTGCAGAGAGCCGGCATGGGCTCGACGGACTGAATGGCCTCCTTCTGTGCTATAACCATTCAATGATTCTACGATCCCTTGATACCCTTACCTAACAAAAATTTATCTATCTCAGTGTTGGAAATTTCAAATGACTCAACATCCACAGCCTTTTGGGGGAGTGAGTTCCAGATTTCCACTACCCTTTGTGTTAAAAATGCTTCCTGATTTCAATCCTAAATGATCTAGCTCTAATTATAAGATTATATCCTCTTGTTCTGCATTCTTCCACCAGATGAAATAGTTTCTGTCTTTGTACCCTATTGAATCCTTTTATCATTTTAAACACCTTGATTAGTTCACGCCTTCCCTTTCTAAATTCAAGGGAATACAACCCATGGTTATGCAACCTGTCTTCATAATTTAATTTAAGGCCTGGTATCACTCTGGTCAATCTGTGCTGTACCCGCTCCAAAGCCAATATATCCTTCGTGAGGTTCAATGCCCAAAACTGAACACTGTACTCCAGATGGGGTCTGAGCAAGACTCTGCACAACTGAAGCATCACTTCCTCACATTTGAATTCTCACCCACTTGAGACATAGGCCAACATTCTATTAGCCTCTATGATTACTTTTTGTACCATGCACCAGCTTTTAGTGATTTATGTACATGGACACATAAATTCCATTGGTCCTCCACAGCTCCTAGTCTCTCACCATGAAGAAAATATTCCAATTTGTCTTCCTCGGATCCAAAGTGGATGACCTCACACTTCCCCACACTGAACTCCTTCTGCCATAGTTTTGCCCACTTACTTAGTCTGTCCATTCTTATATTTATATTTTCTGTGACTGTGACCATGTGCTTTAATCTTCCTTGTCCTCTCTGCAGCCTTTGACGTGGTTGACCAAACCATCCTGCTCAAACACCTCTCTTCCATTGTCCAGCTCATTGGATTGCTCTCATTTATCTGACCGTAACCAGATCATCTCCAGTAATGGCTTCTTTTCCCAATCTCGTACCATTACCTCTGGAGTCCCCCAAGAATCCATTCTTGCCCCACTCCTGTTTCTCATCAACATGCTGTTCCTTGGCGACATTATCCGCAGTCATGGGGTCAGCTTCCACACGTACGCTGATAATACCCTCTTCAACACCTCTCTCAATCCCTCTGCTGCCTCTGTGCTGTGAGACTGTTTATCCAGTATTCAATGAGTCACAATTTCTTCAAACTAAACATTGGGAAGACTGAATCCATCATCTTTTGACATCCACCACAAACTCATTACCATTGCCAACAACTCCATCCCCCTCCCTGGCTGGACCAGACTGTTCGCAACCTTGGTGTCTTATTCAATCCCAAGCGGAGTTTCTGACTTTATGTCTGCTCCATCACAAAAACTGCCTACTTCCACTTCTCCTTCCTTATTCAAGATCCTCCAGTCTAGGCTTCACCCAGAGCACTGAGGCAACACTGGTCATAGTCCTAATTAACATCCCGTGCGAGTGTGAAATATGGCTCTCTGTCTCTCCTTATCCTCCTCATTCACTCCATTAGCTTCAATACCATTTATCATTCTGTCCTCATCAAACTTCTCTCTTCTGTGGTACTGCTCTTGCAAGCATACTTGTCGCAATGCAGGCACTACATCACAAACAATGGCTTCTCTTCCTCTGCCCGTACAGTCACTTCAGGTGCATCTAGGTTACTATATTTGTCCCCTCCTCTACATGCTACCCCTTTGGCAATATCAGGGAGCATGGGTCAATGATGATGACAGCTCTATTGCTCTATCGGCCTAAAGGTTACTGTCACACTCAGACTGCCTGCCCAACATCAAGACCTGGATAAGCCAAAATTTCATCATTAGTATCACAAAAACTGAAGCCATCATTTTGGTTCAAGACTGCATTTAGGTGCCTCTGCCTCAACTCCATCGACCTCCACAACTGCGAGCTTAGGCTGACTCAGGAGGTGAGGTACCATGAGCTCACCTTCCTCCTCTGCTTTCATCCTCTCCACACCAAAAACCATAGTTCATGTCTCCAAGGCTGGACTTCCCTAATGCTATCCTGGCCATGCTCCCTTAGTCAAACTTTCTCAACTTCAATTCATCTGAACTGTTGTAGGCTATGTCCTCGCCCACATTAAGACCTGCACTCCCATCCTCTCCAAGCTCCAGTGACTGCCCGCAAGTTGAGTTGAAAATTCTCATCCTTTCTATCAAATCCCTCTGTGACCTCACCTCACCCTACTTTGTGATTTCCTCCTGAGAGGAATATATTAGCATGGATTAATGATGGTAATATATTAGCATGGATAGAGGATTGGCTAACTAACAGAAAACAAAGAGTCGGGATAAATGGGTCATTTTCAGGTTGGCAAACTGTAACTAGTGGGGTGCCACAGGGATCAGTGCTGGGGCCTCAACTATTTACAATCTATATTAATGACTTGGATGAAGTGTGTACTGTAGCCAAATTTGCTGACAATACAAAGATAGGTGGGAAAGCAAGTTGTGAGGAGGACACAAAGAGTCTGCCAAGGGATATGGATAGGTTAGGTGAGTGGGCAAAAATTTGGCAGATGGAGTATAATGTGGGAAAATATGAGGTTATCCACTTTGGTAGGAAATATAAAAAAGCAAATTATTTAAATGGAGAGAGACTACAAAATGCTGTGATACAGAGGGATCTGAGGGTCCTCGTATATGAAACACAAAAAGTTAGCATGCAGGTACAGCAAGTAATTAGGAAGGCAAATGGAATGTTGGCCTTTATTGCAAGGGGGTTGGAGTATAAAAGTAGGGAAGTCTTGCTACAACTATACAGGGCGTTGGTGAGACCACACCTGGAGTACTGCGTGCAGTTTTGGTCTCCTTATTTAAGGAGGGATATACTTGCATTGGAGGCAGTTCAGAGAAGGTTCACTAGGTTAATTCCTGAGATGAAGGGGTTGTCTTATGAGGAAAGGTTGTGCAGGTTGGGCCTATACTCATTGGAGTTTAGAAGAATGAGAGGTGATCTTATTGAAACATATAAGATTCTGAGGAGGCTTGACAGGGTAGATGCAGAGAGGATGTTTCCCCTCGCGGGGGAATCATAGTTTCAGGATAAGGGGTTGCCCATTTAAAACGGAGATGAGAAGGAATTTTTTCTCTCAGAGGGTCGTGAATCTTTGGAATTCTCTACCCCAGAGAGCTGTGGAGGCGGAGTCACTGAATATATTCAAGGCGGAGATAGACATATATTTGAGCAACAGGGGAGTCAAGGGTTATGGGGAGCGGGCAGGAAAGTGGAGTTGAGGCCAAGATCAGATCAGCCATGATCTTATTGAATGGCGGGGCAGGCTCGAGGGGACGAATGGCCTACTCCTGCTCCTATTTCTTATGTTCTTATGTTCTCCTGCCTTACATTCCTGTATGCACTCTTCACTCCTCCAACAGCAGACTTCTTGTTCGTTACTCCACCATAAGTGCCCATGCATTCAGCCAGTACACTTGTGCCCTCTCAAAGTCGCTCCTCAGTTCCGGCCACCAAGGCACCTCGCTCCCCATTTTCAAAAGACCTTCTCGAAATCCCTCTTTTTGACCATGCCTCTGGTTCACTCCCCAACTCTCCCCATTTTTCCTTTTTCCCCTCTTGCTCAGCAATCCACCGTTGGTCCTCCTTAACATTAGAAAGAAAGAACTTGTATTTATAAGGCACCTTTCATGACCTCAGGATGCCCCAAATCATTTTACAGCCAACAAATTACTTTCAAAGTTGATTTTTTTTTTTTAGGCAAACACAGCAACCAATTTCCACAAAGCAAAGTCCCACAGACAGCAATGAGATAAATGACCATTTAATCTGTTTTTGATTGTGTCATTTGAGGGGTAAATTGGCCAGGACAATGGGAGAACTCCCCTGCTCTTTTTGAATATAGTGCCATGGAATCTTTTACATCCCCCTGTAAGGGCAGATGGGGCCTCAGTTTAATGTCTCATATAAAAGTACTACCCCAGAACTACACTGAAGTGTAAGCCTAGATTATGTGCTCAAGTCCTGGAGTGGGGCTTGAACCCACGACTTTCTAACTCAGGAGGTGAGAGCAGTACCATCTCATTTTCTGTGTAATTACTTTTCCTGCTGCCCTATATTTCATACATACCCAAATCAGTGAGAGAACCAGCAAGATCTGCCTTTTGGAGTTCAACCACTACCTGAAAGAAGAAAGAAGTTGCATTTATATATGCACCTTTCACTACCTCAACAACAACGACTTGCCTTTATATAGCGCCTTTAGCCGTAGTAAAACGTCTCGGAGCACTATATAGCGACTTTAAAGTAGTAAAACGTCCTGAGGCGCTTCACAGGAGCATTATCAAACAAAATTTGACACCGAGCCACACAAGGTGATATTAGGACAGAGAGGTAGGTTTTAAGGAGTGTCTTAAAGGAGGAGAGAGAGTTCGAGAGGCAAAGAGGTTAGGGAGGGAAGTCCAGAGCTTAGGGCCTAGGCAGCGCTTCACAGCCAATGAAGTACTTTGAAAGTGTAATCATTGTTGTAATGTAGGGAAACACAGCAGCCCAATTTGCACACACCATGGTCTCACAAACAGTGCTGAGATAAACGATCAGATGATCTGTTTAGAGTGATGTTGGTTGAGGGAAAATTGTTGGCCAGGACACTGGAAAAACTCCCCATACCTTTTACATCCACATAAGAGGTCAAATGGGGCCTCAGTTTAACGTCTCATCCGAAAGATGGGACCTCAGACAGTGTACCCCCACCCCGCTCCCTCAATACAATGTTTTTGTTTTTTTTTAATTAGTTTTCAGGATGTGGACGACACTGACAGGGTTGCATTTATTGCCCATCCCTGGTTGCCCCAAATGGTGGTGAGACTTCTCCTTGAACTGCTGCAGTTCTTGTGGTAATAGTGCTCCCCTAATGGTGTTAGGTAGGGAATTCCTTTGTGTTGCTGGGTCAAAATGCTGAAATAGCAAATATGTCGATGTCAATATGGTGCAGGACTTGGAAGGGACCCTAGAGGTTATAATGTTCCCATAACAGTGTTACTCTTGGTGCTAGAGGTTACAGGGCTGGCAGCTGCTGTTGAAGTAATCTTGGTGAGTTTCTACAGTGCATCCTCAAGATAGCAGATACTGCAGCCACAGTGTGCCACTGGTGGGGGAAGTGTATACCGAGTCCAGTGACAGGACCATCTGTCCTAGATGGTCCTGAGTTTCTTCAGTGTTGTTGCAGTGAGATGAGTACCTAGTCTGATCCCACTCTCCAGCTCGCTCCCCATGTTACATACAAATGTAACCCCACTATTTAAGAAAGGAGGGAGAGAGAAAACGGGGAACTACAGACCAGTTAATCTGACATCAGTAGTACGGAAAATGCTAGAATCTATTATTAAGGACATGGTAGCAGGGCACTTAGAAAATATTAATAGAATTGGACAGAGTCAACATGGATTTATGAAAGGGAAATCATGTTTGACGAGCTGTATCCCAGGCTGCTGTGTGAGGCAAGGGAGGAGATTGCAGGGGCTCTGACACAAATTTTCAGATCCTCTCTGGCCACAGAGGAGGTGCCAGAGGACTGCTGGACAGCTAACGTAATACCATTATTCAAGAAGGGTAGTAGGGATAAACCAGGGAATTACAGGCCAGTGAGCCTAACATCAGTGGTAGGGAATTTATTGGAAAAAATTCTGAGGGACAGGATTAGTCTCCACTTGGAGAGGCAAGGATTAATCAAGGATAGTCAGTATGGCTTTGTCAGGGGGAGATCATGTCTAACCAATTTGATTGAATTTTTCGAGGGGATGACTAGGTGCATGGATGAGGGTAGTGCAGTTGATGTGGTCTACATGGACTTCAGTAAGGCTTTTGACAAAGTCCCACATGGGAGACTGGTCAAGAAGGTAAGAGCCCATGGGATCCAGGGCAATTTGGCACATTGGATCCAAAATTGGCTTAGTGGCAGGAGGCAGAGGGTGATGGTTGAAGGTTGTTTTTGTGACTGGAAGCCCGTGTCCAGTGGTGTACGACAGGGATCGGTGCTGGGTCCTTTGCTGTTTGTAGTGTACATTAATAATTTAGATATGAATGTAGGAGGTATGATCAGTAAGTTCGCAGACGACACGACAATTGGTGGAGTGGTAAATAGCAAGGAGGGAAGCCTCAGGTTACAGGACGATATAGACGGGTTGGTCAGATGGGCAGAACAGTGGCAAATGGAATTTAACCCTGAAAAGTTGAGGTGATGCATTTTGGGAGGACTAACAAGGCAAGGGAATACACAATGAATGGTAGGACCCTAGGAAGGATAGAGGATCAGAGGGACCTTGGTGTGCATGTACATAGATCCCTAAAGGCAGCAGGACAGGTAGATAAGGTGGGATACTTGCCTTCATTAGCCGAGGCATAGAATATAAGAGCAGGGAGGTTATGATGGAGCTGTACAAAACGCTAGTTAGGCCACAGCTGGAATACGGTGTGCAGTTCTGGTCGCCACACTATAGGAAGCATGTGATTGCATTGGAGAGGGTGCAGAGGAGATTCACCAGGATGTTACCTGGGCTGGAGCGCTTCAGCTATGAAGAGAGACTGGACAGGCTGGGGTTGTTTTCCTTAGAGCAGAGAAGGTTGAGGGGGGACCTGATTGAGGTGTACAAAATTATGAGGGGCATAGATAGGGTAGATAGAAAGGAACTTTTCCCCTTAGTAGAAGGGTCAATAACCAGGGGGCATAGTTTCAAGGTAAGGGGCAGGAGGTTTAGAGGGGATTTGAGGAAAAACTTTTTCACCCAGAGGGTGGTTGGAATCTGGAACTCACTGCCTGAAAGGGTGGTAGAGGCAGGAACCCTCACAGCATTTAGATGAGCACTTGAAACGCCATAGCATACAAGGCTACGGACCAAGTGCTGGAAAATGGGATTAGAATAGGTAGGGCTTGATGGCCGGCGTGGACACGATGGGCCGAAGGGCCTCTTTCTGTGCTGTATAACTCTATGACTCTATGAAATCTATTATAGAGTTTTTTGAGGTTGTAACTAGCAGAATAAGGGGGAACCAAGTGGATGTGGTGTATTTGGATTTTCAGAAGGCATTCGATTAGGTGCTACACAAGAGGTTATTAAACAAAATTAGGGCTCATGGGATTGGGGGTAATATACTAGCATGGATTGAGGATTGGTTAACAGACAGAAAACAGAGAGTCGGAATAAACGGGTCATTTTCAAGTTGGCAGGCTGTAACTAGTGGGGTACCGCAAGGATCAGGGCTTGGGCCTCAGCTATTCACAATCTACATCAATGATTTGGATGAGGGAACCAAATGTAATATATCCAAGTTTGCTGATGATACAAAGCTAGGTGGGAATGTAAGTTGTGAGGAGGATGGAAAGAGGCTTCAAGGGGATTTAGACAGGCTAAGTGAGTGGGCAAGAACATGGCAAATGGAATATAATGTGTAAAATGTGAAGTTATCCACTTTGGTAGGAAAAATATAAAAGCAGAGTATTTTTTAAATGGTGAGAGATTGGAAAATGTTGGTGTTCAGACGGACCTGGGTGTCCTTGTACACGAATCACTGAAAGTTAACATGCAGATACAGCAAGCAATTAGGAAAGCAATTGGTATGTTGTCCTTTATTACAAGAGGATTTGAGTATAAGAGTAAAGACGTCTTACTGCAATTATATAGGGCCCTGCTGAGACCGCACCTGGAGTATTGTGTACTGTTTTGGTCTCCTTACCTAAGGAATAGCCAAAGAGGGAGTGTAATGAAAGTTCACCAGACTGATTCCTGGCATGGGGGTGATTGTCCTATGAGGAGAGATTGAGTAGACTGGGCCTATATTCTCTACAGTTTAGAAGAATGAGAGGTGATCTCATTGAAACATACAAAATTGTTACAGGGCTCGACAGGGTAGATGTAGGGAGGATGTTTCTCTTGGCTGGGGAGTCTAGAACCAGGGGTCACAGTCTCAGAATAAGGGGTCAGCCATTTAGGGCTGAGATGAGGACAAATTTCTTCACTCAGAGGGTGGTGAATCTTTGGAATTCTCCACCTCAGAGGGCTGTGGAGGCTCAGTCATTGAGTATATTCAAGACAGAGATCGATAGATTTTTGGATATTAAAGGAATCAAGGGATATGGGGATAGTGCAGGAAAGTGGAGTCGAGGTGGAAGATCAGCCACGATCTTATTGAATGGCGGAGCAGGCTCGAGGGGCCGAATGGCCTACTCCTGCTTCTATTTCTTATGTATCCTTTAATATTCCTCTTTTTCAAGCAATTATCTAATACCCTTATCGCAATTAATGGAGTAAAGCAGTTATATAAGGTATTGGTGAGACCGCATCTGGAATACTGCATACAGTTTTGGTGTCCATACTTAAGAAAAGACATACTTGCTCTCGAGGCAGTACAAAGAAGGTTCACTCGGTTAATCCCCGGGATGAGGGGGTGGACATACGAGGAGAGGTTGAGTAGATTGGGACTCTACTCACTGGAGTTCAGAAGAATGAGAGGCGATCTTATTGAAACATATAAGATTGTGAAGGGGCTTGATCAGGTGGATGCGGTAAGGATGTTCCCAAGGATGGGTGAAACTAGAACTAGGGGGCATAATCTTAGAATAAGGGGCTGCTCTTTCAAAACTGAGATGAGGAGAAACTTCTTCACTCAGAGGGTAGTAGGTCTGTGGAATTTGCTGCCCCAGGAAGCTGTGGAAGCTACATCATTAAATAAATTTAAAACAGAAATAGACAGTTTCCTAGAAGTAAAGGGAATTAGGGGTTACGGGGAGCGGGCAGGAAATTGGACATGAGGCTGAGTTCGGATCGGTCGAGGCCCTGTGGGTGGCGTGGCGGGCCCAGGGGCTGAGTGGCCGGGTCCTGCTCCTACTTCTTGTGTTCTTTAGATTTGAGGTGAGGATCAGATCAGCCATGATCTTATTGAATGGCGGAGCAGGCTCGAAGGGCCGATTGGCCTACTCCTGCTCCTATTTCTTATGTTCTTATAAATCATTTTTCACATTAGGGTACCATTCTTCAATTATAACAAATATCCATGAATTGCAAACTTGTTCTCCAAAATTGTATTCTTTCCATATTGAAAGTAAATTAGTTTGCAGTCAAAGCCTTTCAAAAAAAGAAATAGTGGTGAAGGTCACCCAGAGTGTGATACTAAGGTCACATTCTAAGGACGAGTCAGTCTAAATGAGACAGAATTAATAAATGATCTCATAGTAAAGGATCCTCTAGGAAAGAGTGATCATAGCATAGTTGAATTTCAAATTCAGTTGGAGGGTGAGAAAGTTGTATCTCAAACCAGTGTCCTGATCTTAAACAAAGGCAATTACAATGTCATGAGTGTAGAACTGGCTAAAGTGGACTGGAAACATAAATTAAAGGGTAAGACAGTTGAAATGCAGTGGCCGACATTTAAGGAGATATTTCATAACTCTCAACAAAAATATATTCCAGTGAGAAAGAAAGATTTTAAGAGAAGGGAGCACCATTCGTGGCTAACTAAGGAAATAAAGGATGGTATCAAATTGAAAACGGAGGCATACAATGTTGCCAAGATTGGTGGGAGACCAGGGGATTGGGAAATTTTTAAAAACCAGCAAAGGATGACTAAAAAAATGAGAGAGAAGATGAATTATGAGAGAAAACTGGCAAGAAATATTAAAACAGATAGTAAGTGCTTCTATTGGTATATAAAAAGGAAGAGAGTAGCTAAAGTAAACATTGGTCCCTTAGAGGATGAGACTGGGGAATTAATAATGGGGAACGGGGAAATGGCAGAGACTCTGAACAAATATTTTGTATCTATCTTCACGGTAGAAGACACTAACAACATCCCAATAATGGATAAGCACGGGGCCACAGGGAGGGGGTAACTAAAGACAATCACTATCACTAAGGATATAGTACTTGGTAAAATAATGGGACTAAAATACGACAAGTCCCCTGGACCAGGTGGCCTGCATCCCAGGGTCTTAAAAGAAGTGGCTGCAGAGATAGTGGATGCATTGGTTGCAATATACCAAAATTCCCTGGACTCTGGAGAGGTCCCAGCGGATTGGAAAACCGCAAATGTAACACCCCTATTTAAGAAAGGAGGGAGACAGAAAGCAGGAAACTATAGACCAGTTAGCCTAACATCTGTCGTTGGGAAAATACTGGAGTCCTTCATTAAGGAAGCAGTAGCAGGGCATTTGGAAAATCATAAATGCAGTCAAGCAGAGTCAGCATGGTTTTATGAAAGGGAAATCATGTTTAACAAATTTGCTGGAGTTCTTTGAGGATGTAACGAGCAGGGTGGACAAAGGTGAGTCAGTGGATGTGGTGCATTTGAATTTCCAGAAGATAAGGTGCCATATAAAAGGTTACTGCATAAGATAAGAGCTCACGGAATTGGGGGTAATACATTAGCATGGATAGAGAATTGGCTAACTAACAGAAAGCAGAGAGTCGGGATAAATGGGTCATTTTCCGGTTGGCAAACGGTAACTAGTGGGGTGCCACAGGGATCGGTGCTGGGGCCTCAACTATTTACAATCTACATTTATAACTTGGATGAAGGGACCAAGTGTAATGTAGCCAAGTTTGCGGATGATACAAAGATGGGTGGGAAAGCAAGTGGTGCAGAGGACTCAAAGAATCTGTAAAGGGATATAGACAGGTTAAGTGAGTGGGCAAACATTTGGCAGCTGGAGTTTCATGTGGGAAAGTGCGAGGTTATCTTTTTGGCAGGAAAAATAAAAAAGCAAACTATTATTTAAATGGAGAGAGATTACAAAATGCTACAGTTCAGAGGGACCTGGGGGTCCTTGTGCATGAAACACAAAAAGTTAGCATGCAGGTACAGCAAGTAATCAAAAAGGCAAATGGAATTTTGGCCTTTATTTCAAGGGGGTTGGAGTATAAAAGCAAGGAAGTCCTGCTACAACTGTACAGGGTATTGGTGAGACCACACCTTGAGTACTGCGTACAGTTTTGGTCTCCTTATTTAAGGAAGGATATACTTGCATTGGAGGCAGTTCAGAGATGATTCACTCGGTTAATTCCAGAGATGAGGGGGTTGACTTATGAGGAAAGGTTGAGCAGGCTGGGCCTATACTCATTGGAATTTAGAAGAATGAGGGGTGATCTTATTGAAACATATAAGATACTGAGGGGGCTCGACCAGGTAGATGCAGAGAGGATGTTTCCCCTCGTGGGGGAATCTAGAACTTGGGGGCATAGCTCAGAATAAAGGGTCGCCCTTTTAGAACGGAGATGAGGAGGAATTTCTTCTCTCAGAGGGTCGTAAATCTGTGGAATTCTCTGCCCCAGAGAGCTGTGGAGGCTGGGTCATTAAATACATTTAAGGTGGAGATAGACAAATTTTTGCAAGATAGGGGAGAGAAGGGTTATGGGGAGCGGGCTGGGAAGTGGCTTTGATCCCAAGATCAGCCATGATCTTATTGAATGGCAGAGCAGGCTCGAGGAGCCAAGTGACCTATTCCTGATCCTATTTCTTTTGTTCTTATGTTCTTATGTAAACGATGCGTGTTTCCATCAAAATCAAAGCCTAGGTTCATATAAACACCAGAGTAAGGCTGGCAGCTCTTTAAAAAAGCTGTAAACATTATAAACGATTTACAACGTGTCCCACACAATAGCAGAGAATCAAAGTAATGCGTGGAGGACAAATTATCGTGGGAAACATGGGAAATTGTTTCAGAACTTACGCAGTTAGCGCATTGCTTATTTACAGAGAGGTGATGTCATTAATATTTCTGAGAAATCAGATTTTAATTTCCACGTAATACGGCAATTTGAAAAATTGTAAAAAATAATTAATTACAGACAACTACACTGAAATAACTAACTAGATTAATTAAACATTAAAATAAATCACTAACAATGCAACTCAAACTTGGGATGCCATTCCAAAAACTGTAACACATCCCTCAGAAAGATGCCAACATATTTTTGGGGAACGGGGATAAAATGCATATTTTATATGTGGAGACACTGAGAAAAATATAATAAATAGAGAGCAGTGAGATCTACATAAATACCCGATTGATACAAGTACAGAATTTTAAATTTCCTTTCAATTCCATTACGTTGATATTCTGATGCAAACAGAACACTTCTCAGCTAATTATTCATGTGCTTATCTGAAGTGAACTACCCAATTCAGAGTCACAAAACTACAGCAACTTTACTGACCTGTACTGTGAATAGACTCATGTATTTACTTCTGTTAATTATTCCAATCTAAAATATAAATAATCAGACTTTTATGTGGAGTGACATGACTAGTGCTTACCCACAGATTAAGCAAACCACTTTCATCGAGTGACGCCAGCTGAAACGACAGTCCTGAACTTCCTGAGGTAGAAAAAGAAAATCTTTAAATACTGAAATGCAAAAAATATTTAATTGATAACTATCCCAGAAGACCCTATAAATAATTTGAATCTATCCTCTTATAGACATAATACAAAAAAATACAAAAATTCTAATCTGCAGAATTAAAAAAAAACTTTTTTCTTGTTTCTCATAATTTTTCTAAACCAATTTACCTTCCTCCCCTGCAGTCATTCATCCTTTGCTGGGGTACAGTTCCCAGTGCCGTACTCCAGTAAGCCTCGGCAATGAAAGAGGACAGGCCATTCGAGCGCAGGGTCATCACAGCTGCTCTTGGCTCTGGTCTTCACCCAATGTCCACTGACACATACCTCCAGCAGTGATTGCTGGGTGGCGATCAGGAGCAGAAGCCTCAGATAATTTTATCGACTTCCTAAAACAGAGGTGCTAAAGCCAATGGTGAACCCCTACCACCCAGCTGAGATGAGCTAATTCAGCACAAACCAGGGATCAAACATGTGGCTCAGCTATTTCTTGGATAAACTTGTTGAGCCTTCTGGGGGTGGACTACAATGCTAACATAAGGGAATGGTAGCATAGTGGTTATGATACTGGACTAGTAATCCAGAGGCCTGAACTAATGATCCAGAGACCTGAGTTCAAATCCCACCAAAGCAGCTGGGGAATTTAAATTCAGTTAATTAAATAAATCTGGAATAAAAGGATCAGAAATGGGGTGACCATGATTGTCGGAAAAACCTGTCTGGTTCACTAATTTCCTTTAGGGAAGGAAATCTGCCGTCCTTACCTGGTCTGGCCTATATGTGACTCCAGATCCACAGCAATGTGGTTGACTCTTAACTGCCCTCTGAAACGGCCCAGCAAGCCACTCAGTTGTAACAAACCGCAGAAAACAATAAGAAGAATAACTCCCTCCCTAACAGCACTGCGGGAGTACTTTCACCACGTGGACTGCAGCGGTTCAAGGCGGCGGCTCACCACCACCTTCTCAAGGGCAATTAGGGATGGGCAATAAATGCTGGCCTTGCTAGTGACGCCCACATCCCAGGAACGAATACAAAAAAAAGAAAACTTACCTTCCTGAGATGCCAAGAGTGAAAGTCCAACACCATGCTTATCAAAGAAAGCAGATGACACTGGATCAACAGCCTTCACTGCACAAGAGTGATTACCAGCTGCCAGAACACCATCTGTAATTAAAGTGCACTTAAATAAGACCTCAGAAAAGATATTTTTTTGTAGTTCCTCACTGTTTTGCATGTACAATTATACTTTTTGCAATGTGATTATACTTTTTGCAATGCACCAGGTTTCTACACAATGCATTCAGCTCTGTCAACTGTACTGTTTGACTGATGCTTATCATTTTCAATGCCAAATGATCTTCCATCTGTACTGTATCTCTGAATTAGCCATGTTTGTCTATAAAACCTAACCTCAAAGGAATTTTAAAGGCTCTCAACTGGGCTTTTGCTGCCATTCTTTAGTTAATTTTAAATTCTGAGAATGAATCAGGAGGAGAAACTCCACAATAGCTAATATGTCATCTATTATGGTTCAAATTCATTCAACATCAAGAACGCAAGGATTACATCGAGTCTACAGCACAGAAACAGGCAATTCGGCCCAACTGGTCTCAGCCGCCATTTATGCTCCACACGAGCTTCCTCCCATGCTTCCGGAGTATGAGAAGAAGTCGTCAGGAAGGATTTACCCTCGTAGCAACTGTAATATTTTGAAAAGGACTTTCTCGGAACTGATTTCTATGATTCTATTTGCTCTTCGAAAGAGCCGGCGTAGACTCAATGGGCCGAATGGCCTCCTTCTGTGCTGTACTATTCTATGATGAAGAAAATATTGAAATGGGTAACAAACCATTTATGAATATTGTTAGCCGTTGGATCACACAACTCTGCTAAGGGAAGGTTACTGATAAAATATAAATTCTGGATTGTCGGTAAGGTTTTAGGAATTTTTGTGGAATCATCAGGAAAGAAACAGCACTTTTGGGTGTATTTACACTTCAGTCAGCTGTAGCTGCAGTTCAGGTTCAGCCAGGCAGTAATCTATTTACACTACTTAGGTGAACCTTGAATTATTCCACCCAGGACAGAGCTCTGAATACGTGCGCAAAGCTCTACTCCCAGCAGTAAAATTTTTAACAGGTAGAATTTCAGCAGCATTCTCCCGATCTCCACCAGAACATTGGTAGAAGGTCAGCGGAAAGAAACCCTGCAGTAACAACCATTTACACTGTTTCACACGGGTTTTCATTGATATTATGGCGGGATATCGGGAGAACCACTTCCTTCCTCATGGAAATTGGAAGCATAAATGTTTATACAGTACCGGCAGCAGCATCATAGAAACATAGAAACATAGAATCTAGGAGCAGGAGTAGGCCATTCGGCCCGTCGAGCCTGCTCCGCCATTCAATACGATCATGGCTGATCATCCAAATCCAGCACCCTGTCCCTGCCCCAATCCCCACAGTACTCACATCCCACCCGACCCCCGTAACCCCACGCATTTAATTCCCCCTAACATATCCCATCCTATCCCCATAACCCCACATATTTAATCCCCCCTAACACTAAGGGTCAATTTATCATAGCCAAATCAACCTAACCCACACATTTTTGGACTGTGGGAGGAAACCGGAGCACCCGGAGGAAACCCACGCAGACACGGGGAGAATGTGCAAACTCCACACAGACAGTCACCCGAGGTCAGATTCGAACCCGGGTCTCTGGCGCTGTGAGGCACCAGTGCTAACCACTATGCCACCTCCTCACTGACTAAACTTTTAAATTATTTGCAGATAGGCGCAAAGTACCTTCTGACACTTTTTATACAGCACTGGATTCACACTCCACGCAGCGTCAAATAGAAGTGATGTGAGGTTGTGCTTGGACTTCAGATTTACACTATAACGCTGCCATTGGAAACCGCTTCACACTGACATTAAAGTTGTGAGTGCACCATGAATAAAAATCTGACATTTTGTTTTGCTAGCAAAGCTCCTGATCTTCTTGATTCCACGGACTACACATAGCCTGCAGTCAGAAGGGTGCTCAACCTACTCTCAATAAGGCCCAAATACTGCTCATGGGAGAAGCACAACAACAACCTAAGAATGACTGTTTTCAGATATATCCTCCCTAAGCAGTGCATCTATGAAGGGAGAATTCAACAGCATTTTGAAGTGAAATCTATGGGACTTTTGTTTTACTGGCCGTCATCTGCCTTGGTGCTGGACAGGAGCTGAGTGCAACTGAAGGCCTCTCAGGCCTGTAGATATGTGCCAGGTCCCCAACATCAGGGCCTTCTGGCTATGGATGGAGATCAGCAGCCAGAAAGTCTCAATTGCATACAAACATCCTGGCGGGCAGGGGAATATTCTAAAGTGTACTTAGCCGTGTACAGGATCTTTGGCCTGCTCCTGGGTCCCCATAAACGCTTCAGTTTGTGGGAGTCCAGGCAGGCCATAACCACTCGGTGCTGAAGTGCTCAGCGATCACTATTCAAGTAAAATAAGGGGCAGGCTAGCCTAGGGATTCCCCCCCACTCCCCCTCACCTCACTTGCATGGTCCAGTGTCTACTGTAGTTACAGGTCCAGCTCCGCACCCAGGTTAGTCCTGGAAATCATGAAGCAACGTAAAGAGACCGAGCACAATGGGTCTCCCAAGGGCAAATGTCACTAACACCCAGATAGCTCTATATTTTCATGCAACATTGTTGAAACTGGGTTTATTTGACCAACAATCTATACTGCAGTGTTATGGTCAGATGCTTTATTGTTAGTATATTAAAACTGTAACAGATATCCAAAATCACAGAACTTTCCCAACACCCATGAACACCCCCAGCTCGAAAAGATAAAATGGTACTGTCCAATCAAATCATATGGCAGAAATAGGCAGTGTAAAATTATTTTCACATCAAAGCAGATGAGAGGGTAGTTAAAATTAGCCTCTTGTGCATCCCCCACCTTCCTTCGCCCGCCATTGGCTGCTATGTCTTCAGCTGCCTACGCCCCACACTCTGGAATTTCCCCCTTAAGCTCCTCTGTTTCTTCCCTTCCCTCTCGTCCTTTAAGACCCTTCTTAAAATACTTTGGACAAACTTTTGGTCACCCTTCCTAACATCTCCTTCTTTGACTTGACGTCCATTTTTTGATTACGTATCTGTGAAGCACTTTGGGTGTTTTTTCTACGTTAAAGGCAGTATAGAAATCGTTATTGTTGTTAGTATATTAAAACTGTAAGCAAAATCAGCACATTTTGCATGAATTTGCCATATACCAGCTTCACAGGAACTCCATCCACCCACCTTGGCTCCATACCCCTTAATACCCTTGGACAGCAAAAAGTCTATCGATCTCAGATTTAAAATTGTTAATTGAGGTAGCATCTACTGCTTTTTGTGGGTGGGAGTTCCACACTTTTACCACCCTTTGCATGAGGAAGTGTTTCCTAACTTGTCTCCTGAATGGCCTGGCTCCGATATTAAAGTTATATCCCCTTGACCAAGACTCCCCCACCAGCGGAAAAGGTTTCTCTCTGTCTACCCTAACAATTCCTTTTAAAATCCTAAAAACCGCAATCAAATCACCTCTTAACCTTCTATATTCCAGGGAACGCAAGTCTAGTTTATGTAATCTCTCCTCATAATTTAACCCTTGGAACCCTGATAACATTCTGGTGAATCTGCGCTGCATTCCTTCCAAGGACAATATATTCTTTCTAAGGTGCAGTGTCCAGAACAGTACACAGTACTCCTGATGTGGTCTAACCAGGGCTTTGTATAGCTGTAGCAAAATTTCCTACTCTTTATATTCTAGCCCTTTAATTATAAAAGCTAACATTCCATTAGCCTTTTTGATTAGTTTTTGTACTACTACGTTTTGGTGATCTGTGTACAGGGACTCCTAAATCTCTTGGGACCTCCACTGTTCCTAGCTTTTCACCATTTAATAAATACTCGGATCTATCCTTTTATTGGTTGAAAATAGATGACCTCACACTTACTTGAGTTGAAATCCATCTGCCACAGTTTTGTCCACTCACTAAATGTCTCTTTGTAATTTTATGCTCACGTCTACACTACCCTGTACTTACTATGCCACCAATCTTTGTGTCATCAGCAAACTTAGATATATGGCTCCCTATTGTGTTATCTAAGCCATTAATAAATATAGTGAATAGTTGAAGCCCCACCACAGATCCTTGTGGGACACCACTAGTGACTTCCTTCCAATCCATTATCCTCACTCTCTGTCTTGTACCGCCTAACCAATCTCCGAACCAGGTCAATAATTTGCCTTCAACTCCATGAGCTTTAATTTTAGCTAACAGTCCCTTAAGTGGAACCTTATCGAATGCCTTCTGGAAGTCCATATAAAGGACATCCATAGATATTCCCCTGTTTACTACTTTAGTTACTTCCTCAAAAAATGCAATTAGGTTCGCTAGATATGACCTACCCTTTACAAATCCATGTTGGCTCTCTCTAATCATTCAGTCACTGTTGCATCTTTGACTCACCAGTAGAGAATGTTGGAGTTCTGAGAGTCCATTCTTGGTCCCCGATCTGAAGATTGCAGTGTATAATGGAGTGTTCACGAAGATCCCAAGCCATTACTGAACCATCCACCGTTCCAGCAAAAACTGATATCACAGGACCTGGGCCAAAGCAGCAGCATTGCACCTGCAGTAGAATGGCACAATATATCCGCATTTTCTTTAGTTAATAAGCGTCCAATAGGGCTAGCTGGATTGAAAACGGGCTTAACATCAGAAAGCACAGAGTGAAATCATCTCTGACTGGGGGCAATGACTAACAGAATTCCGCAGGGATCTGTCGAGTCCTCTGCCTTTCACGTTATTCAGAATGACTTGGAGCAGTACATTTCTTGCAATGTTAGAACGTTTGCTGACTATATCAAACTAATTGGGCAGGTGAACAATATAATTAAGCTTGGTTAGAAGTAAATTAAGGGGGTGAAGTTTGGGGCGATAACTTTTAAAAGTTTGGAAAAATTAGCACCAGGCGTTATGTTTTTCTAACTTTTTAAAAATTCGGTTTTCTCGCTCCAAGACGAAGGTGGAGCGCTAAATCAAGCGCTCCACCTCCCTCTTGGAGCACGATCGGCAGCAAGCAGGGCGGTGAGTTCTGCAGCGCTGCACACTGGGTCGTGCAGCGCTGCCGTGTTGGAAAACTCCTTCCCTTCCTTAAAGGGAAGGGCCATCGCTACAGGTTCTGCAAAAGAAAGGGCACCTACCTGGACCACCAAGGGAGTGGCGAACCCACGCGATCAGCCCGGCACTCACTCACGCAGGAACCGACGAAAAAAAAACGGATCAAAAAAGGTAAGGTTTTTCTTTTACTTACCTCGGCCACCTCGCCCCTGAAGCGGCCGGTCGCCTGATGCACGTCCCGAGGCTGGCGTTGTTTTCATCCGGCGATGCTTCAGGGGGCGGAAATGAATTTCGGGTCCGGGGCGCTACCAGGGCGATGCACAACCAGATGACGTCACGCAAACCGGCAGGTGAATTTCACAGGTGGTGGTAACATTACTGCGCCCGGGCGGCAAGACCTTAGCGCTCCGTTATCGCCCCCCCAGATGCGATAACGGGAGGCGCTAAGGCACCGAATTTCTAGCCCTAAGCCTTTGAACTTAGTGAGGTCATGAGTATTATTGGACACAGAAACAAATGTAAGTTCTGATTTCCTGCTCTCCTAATGAGGAAAGGAACCACGCTAATAAAGCTCATTTTCACAATTTACTGAACTCCAGGTTCACTGATTTAAACCACCTATAAGACCAGACATTTCTTAAGCTAGTGTGATTGCCAAATTTAAACAGATAAACCCAGCAGCATAAATAGGAACAGGGCCAACTATTCCAATTTCCAGCCTTGTGCTTTCCAAAAATCGGAAAGAGCAGAGCAGTAAGCTGGTACTGGAAAAGTGTGGGGAGAGGGAGACCTACCACAAAACTTCTGGAGGGTGCGCAGGGCAGACTGTATCAGGCTGGGAGATGGTTGATGAGTCCAGGAGAGCAGAAAATCTGATCTATTGAAATATTAAAGATTTTCACTGGTTCTCTTGGATTTTAATAAATCCAGACCCCATGAAAGGTGATTCTTAGGATATTCAAAGTAACGATTACACTAGAGGGCAAATTCACTCATTTGAGCTTCCAGTGAAAGGGCTGTGCTCAAAAGGAGCACAGGTTGGAGAATTAGCACTGCAGTGTTGTAGCCCGATGTCCCAACCTACACTTCCTTTGAGTCTCAAAGAAGTGAATTTACTTTTACAAGAATATTTTACAGTGTTTGCAGGATCTGCCTGTGCACTGGTAAGTTTGGGAATAACTTACTTATTCTTTTGGTAAATTTTTATGGTCAAGGCCATCTTATGCTGTGAAATGTTATATATTCATGGCTAAACTCCTATATTTTCCTCCTATCATGGGCCAGAATTTGCTGGAGCAGGGTATCTCACGCCAGGTTAGTTAGACTTTTTCTGAAGCCTTTAGCTCAAAATTTTTTTGCCCTGTAAGTTGCTGGAAGTGCGAGCTGATAACGGAGCGTTGAAGGTAACAGGGCATCTGGGACCATGGCGAACGACGGGACTATTGGTGTATCTCCTTAACCAATGAGGTTTAAGGATAGAGAAATAAACAGAGGAAGGACTGAGAAGGAGGGTGATCTAGAGTGGGTGAATTTAATGTCAAATAAATTCAATGTCAAATAAAGAGACTGAAAGAAAGATTGGATTAAGACAGAGAAAAAAAAAGAAAAAAATTACAAAATTTAAAATTTTACATTTTTTAAATCTCAAACAATTCACTACCTGAAGGAATAAGACTCCACACTGGTCAGGGAAATTATTAAAGGTGCTAGCTTTCTGTTTGCCTCAAGAACTATGTGAAATTATCAATAATTGTTTCCATAACATTTTTTTGAAAAAATAAAAATACAGATAATGAAGTTTGCACAAACCTCGGATTCACAGACAAGGACTTTCTGAGGAGCTGACGGTTCCCAGATATTCCAAACACAGATTATGTAATTGCTGGCCAGCTGGACTACCCCAGGATCTTTAGGAAGACTATGAACCGAAAGCAGGGTTTGTCTCTGGACCGGTGAAAAATGTAGGCATAATACCTCCCGACCTACAAAAAATACAAATGAATATACTTACCATTAGGAGGATTACTAAAATACAATCTTAAAACTACGGTTTTGTGATTATTTGTGGAATTCTGAATAAATAAGGTGTTTCCTACATTTACAGTATTGTATTTATCAATCTGAATAAGACAGTACTGTGTACAATATGTCATTTTAAAAGAGCTGGTGATATAGCTCCACCAAGTGGCACGGTATGAGTCTGCAAAGTCTTAAACAATCAGTACAAAGCAAGATGTGATGCTTCTCCCCAGGAAGAAAGGAATTGGCAGGCACAAAACACTGGGAATGCTATATAATGTAAGAAGACAACCCAGGCAGTGTTGCTCAAGCTGAACAACAGGACGTACAGAATGTGAAACTGGCGACTGAAATGATGTGCCATGTAGGAACTTTGATTGGGGCAAGTGCGCCCGACACAAGACTCGAATGAACAATATAATACCAAAATACATGCATTTCAAAGTGAAAAATTTGTCCTGAAAGAAATTGAGAAAGCAATTATTTTCTTAAAAAAGAACTTGCAAGTTGATTAACCAAACAAAATATGTGGAAAAGACAATGCAAACAGTAAATATGAATAATGTTTATATTCCACCCTCAAACACACTCAGACTATTTATTACCATGTAAAAATGGCAAGTTTGTGTTCAGTTGAGAGCATCCATCACTGACTGACAAACTGGCTGCTTTCGATTGTATGTTCTGACTGGCTTGGTACTCTGCTTGATCTTCTTCAAGCAACACTGCGATTACCTGTCAAGGTATTAAGAGTGATACTGTTAGCAAGCAGGGAATATAAAACAAATTATCTCAGTAGAAGATCTATGAAGTAATAGCTTGATCTAGCAAGCACTTTCTTTCGCTATCACAAGCATGTCCAAAGACTCAGTGCTATAGTTAAACTACAGTGAATACTGTTATAAGTTATTTGTTTCAATCATTGTAGGTATATTGCTATACTGAAATTTCATTCTGCCTATTTTGATCAACCACTGTTAAATTAAATCTATGCATGCAAGATATTTTGACTTCCAGATCTCTGCAAAAAATAAATTGCAATATAACATTATGCTTTTTCATGGTGTCATCCAAGTGAAATACAACACCTGACAAGCAGATTTCAGGAAGTTGGTCAGTCTCCGAGAGTCCACATTCTTAGCCACCGAATCCAAGGACAAGGCATCACTAACATTAGCCCCTGTTCGAGGAAAGAATACTTAACATTAAAGTGCATCAGTATACGATACATTAATAAGAATTTCAATCCTTATTTGGGTTGATTTAATTTAAGGCAATCATAAAGACTGGAAGAAGTCAGTGAAGAAAGAAAGTGTATATACCCACCAGGTATTAGAAGTCCTGTATAAGCAGCATGAAGAAGGAAACAATTAAAATAAATAGATGGGCTTTTGCTCTCCTTACTGAATTACGTTAACAAGCAAAGAAAGAAAGAACTTGTATTAATATGAGAAGTCGCACAACACCAGGTTATAGTCCAACAGTTTTATTTAAAATTACGAGCTTTCGGAGCTGCTGCCCCTTCGTCAGGTAAAGGTACCTGACGAAGGGGCAGCAGCTCCGAAAGCTCGTAATTTTAAATAAAACTGTTGGACTATAACCTGGTGTTGTGCGACTTCTCATTTTTGTCCACCCCAGTCCAACACCGGCATCTCCGCATCATGACTTGTATTTATATAGCACCTTTTACTAGCTCAGGACATTCCAAAGCACTTTATAGCCAATTAAGTACTTTTTTTTTTATGTAGTCGCTGTAGGAAATGCGCAGCCAATTTACGCACAGCAAGGTCCTTCAAACAGCAATGTGATAATAACTAGATAATTTGTTTTCAGTGATGTTGGTGGAGGGATAAATACTGGCCAGAAGACCTCCCCTGCTCTTCTTTAAAATAGTACCCTAGGATCTTTTACATCTACCTGAGAGGGCAGATGGGGCCTCAGTTTAAAGTCTCATCTGAAAGATGGCACCTTTTAAGAAGCAGAAATCTTATCCTTGGTCAGTGAAGAGGCTTATTGGTGGGCATGCAGTGGCAGCTTCGGGCTTGATGGTCCAACAGTGGCCAACAGCAGTTTGGATTCCATTCTCTTGGGGGGCCCCCTCCCTCACGAGGTTGCTATTTCCTGCTTCTCCCATACTGCCAGATCCCAGCAATTCTCAATATTGCCAGATTCTGCCCCTCCCCCCAATGCTCCAAAGCCCTCTCCTCAGTGTTGCTGGACCTTGAACTTTCCCCTCACTCCCAGATCCTGAGGCTTCTTCTCACTGCTAAAAAGGCTCCCAGTGCATTCCATGTGTTCCCTTGATCCCAGAGCTATCCCCAATGCTTCGGGCCCTAAAATTACTCTCTCTAAAGCCCCCAGATCCCAGGACCTCTCTCTGTGATACCAGGATCTGCCTCAATGTTCCTAGAGCCTCCTTCTCCAGCATTCCCAGAATACCAGGGACATAAGTGTAAGTGTAGCATGCTTAGAAGAATAGGTGACTTTGGACCTATGGGGCTGGATTTTGTCAATGGGGATGTGATGGAGGCGGGACTCCCACATTTTGGGTTGTAGTCCCGCCTCCATCGACTTGTGGCCAACCCACTCGATTTTCCCTTGATTGACCTTGTTGAGCCCGCCCAGCGGGCTCAGCAGGCCAATTAAGGGCCACCCGGCAACAGGTGACGTCACAGATTGACATTTCATCTGTCAAGAGCTTTTGACAGATGAAATATCAGCGTTTGACAGCTCCTTGAAGCTGTCAAACACTGACAATCTGTCCTCGAAGTTAATTCCTTCCTCTCAGGCTGATTTAGAGATCTCTGCAGAACAAAAAGCAGAGGCTGCAGCTTTTAACAGCTCAACGGCCATTCTGCTTTCTGTGCCGGTGAGATTTCTGACTCCCGAGACCTGAAGGGCTGACACCTGCAGAAGGAAGTTAAGGTAAGTAAAACTTTTTTCCACACTTACCTCTGTACACATGCACCCATCACTCACCTGCCCACCGGACATATCGACCCCTCCAACCCCTGCAGACCCACGGTCCACCTCGCTAAAACGGCGTGGTTCGGACCTGTCGGGAAGCCCACACTTCAGGGCTAAAAATAGGGATTAGGCAAAAAACTGCCTGTTAACTACCTGTTAACAGGCAGTTTATTGGCACTAATCCCCTTCCCGCCTCGGGGAGGCGGGCCCCAGCACAGGTCGGGTACCCGCCTCCTGTGAAACTGGCCTGGAGGCGGGTTGGGGGCGGGATAAGTTTGGGACCCCCAAATCTGCAATTTTAACCCCCCACACGCCTCCAAACCCGTCTCCACGGGTCAATGAAAATTCTGCCCATGGTTCCCAACACTTTTGGAGGTTTGCCTCACCTAATGTCTTGTTCTGTTGTAGACTAATTGATAAAGATTGATTGTTATGATTAGTCAACAACTCCATTAGCATTGTATCATGCAACTACCAGGATGATAGAAGGTGAAGAGATGGACCTTGTTCAATTCCTATGTTGCCCGAATGCTTCCACACCCTGGGAGACTTCAAAATACTGCAGACCCCAAGACTTCATCCAGTATTGCAAGACTCCAGTCCCCTTCCGAAAGTGCAGAGATCTCAGACACACCCCAATGCTAATAAGTCAGTGTCCCTGATACTACTACTTGGCATAACACTCCTGTTCTTCTAAAACCTTTGACTCACTGATAATGGTTTAAGACAAACTAATATGAAGTGGATTCAACTTTCTAGTTTTGTCACTATACATATGTGCAGGGCTGAATCCATCAAAATGTAAAATAGTCACACCTTTGCTCCATACTGTTCTGTTGTTGAATGAGAACAATTGTACTTCAACCAAGCAGAGTGCAGAAAGAGCAGCAAAGCACAGCACTGGGCTGTTGAGTAAACTACTGAAATACACAATTTTTATAGCAAATGACGATCCTTTATGAAGAAAATGTACATATGCCATTCCTTTTTTCTCAACCAATCTCTTTAAAGTGAACATTTAGAAGTAAAGCAGGAGAGAAAAATGTAAAACAAAACATTTCAAGCCCAAATCAGGTACACCCAAATTAGCTAACCATTGTGAGGAAGCTTGTGTTCTTATGTAATTAAAAGGGCAAATGCAGGTTACTTTGTGAGATCAGACTACAGTAAACTCTTGTTTAAACGGCACTTAATCATCCGGAATACTTTAATAACCAGCAAAATAGATAACCAGTAATCTTGCCAAATCCATCCAGCACTCGTTTTGCCGAGTCCGAGTCTCCCGCGGTGGCCGAGTTAGTCAGTGGTTTTTATTTTTGTTTGTGTTAAAAATTGCCTTGGTAGGTATACCTCTCTGTTATCCAGAATTTTTCATCAACTGGCACCATCCTGGTCCCATAGGTGCCGGATAAGGAAGAGTTTACTGTATAAAGTTTTGCCACAAAAACTGCTTACCCCCACACACTAGGCTACCCTCTCCAGGATGCTGTGTCCACTTTTCAACAGTATCGATGTCATCTGTCTGAATGTCTCGGTCCACATTGTCTTCATTGCACTGAACAAAAGCCTATTGGGTAATAAAATCAAGTCAAACTACAAAAATAAAAACTAAACTAACATGCTTAGATGAGAAGCTGGAGCTTCCGCCTGCATATACTCATGTGTTTGGAAGAGTTTCTATACTCACAGTATGAACAGTTCATCTAAAGAGAAAAATCAGTTCAACATGAGTGGGGCACACCGTAATCCCTAACAAGGGCTGAAATTGCACTGAGCAATATTTTTAGTTTATTTTAAAGGGGTTAGTGTCTTTACTGAAATAATGCATATAGGAATATTCAATGACCACATTAAACAGTGCACTAAAAGTAGCGCTGAACAGAATTTCAACCCGTTTCCCACACTGAATTTTTTTTTTTTTTTTTTTACAGCTTCATATATTCATGCTAGAATACTGAAAACGGCACTTAAATGCATCCCCCCACAAATCTTGCAGTATTTAAGCAATTATCACACTAACCTGCAGGCGAGGCATGTTAAAATAATTCTGCCACATTCACACTGATCAATCAAGTATACCAATTTCCTCCAAAAATCAGAACATCACTGAGTGTCCATAGAATGACATAGAAATTACAACTTGGAAACCGGCCATTCGGACCAATCAGGCCATGCTGATGTCTAAACCCCCCAAGCAGTAGCCTTATCCCATGTTCCCACCCAGAGGCATATTCATGTTGAATACATACCTGCATGTGAGCAGCAGTGCTCCAAGTCTCAAAATAAGCTAGAGTCCAGCGTTATCGCTAAGCAGATGCCTATATGCACAATGAAGATTATGTACATAAAAATGCAAAGGGCCACTGCTCGTTTTCTTTTCTGTACTCTCCTTTTGTTGGATGAGAAAAATAGCATTTCGACAACTCAGGACAAACTGGCTATCTAACTAATGGCCACTTATTATGGCTGGTATGTGGACAAAGACAGCAGCCGTGCTGCACCAGCAATGCTTCACATTGCTCTTATTTCAATTTTCATTCCAGATGTACACAGCTGTTGGCATAAATTCAGCACAAAAACTGTAGCTGTTATGATGGTACAACTTGAAATTATTTAAATTCCACTCCCAGCATTGTCTTTTTTGGGGAATGTGTGACTTTTTACCTGAAAATGCTACTTAATATAATACAATTAAGTGGCGTGGGCAGGTTGGTAGAGGACCTTTGTCTTATGGATGTTTAGTGTAAGGCTCATGCTCTCGTACGCTTCGGTGAAGGTGTTGACGATGGTTTGGAGTTCGGCCTCCGAGTGAGCGCAGACGCAAGCGTCGTCTGCATAGTGTAATTCGACGACAGAGGATGGGACGACCTTGGATCTGGACTGGAGGCGACGGAAGTTGAACAGTTTCCCGTTTGTTCTGTAAATTAGCTCCACTCCAGCGGGAAGCTTATTGAGGGTGAGATGGAGCATTGCAGCAAGGAAGATCGAGAAGAGCGTTGGTGCGATGACACAGCCTTGCTTGACCCCGGTCCGTACGTGAATTGGGTCAGTGGTGGAACCGTTGGTCAGGATCATGGCTTGCAAGTCGTCGTGAAGCAGGCGGAGGATGGTGACAAACTTTTTGAGGGCAGCCAAATTTGAGGACACTCCATAATCCCTCACGGTTGACACTGTCGAAGGCCTTTGTGAGATCAAAGGCGGCGGTTGGTGCGGTTCCCTGCATTTCTCTTGTAATTGACGCGCGGTGAAGATCATGTCCATTGTGCCCCTTAGTGGGCGGAATCCGCATTGCGACTCTGGGAGGAGCTCTTCAGCCACTGGGAGAAGGCGATTGAGGAGGATTCTTGCGATGACTTTCCCTGTGGCAGACAGCAGGGAAACTCCTCTGTAATTACCGCAATCGGACTGGTCACCTTTCTTGAAGATGGTCACAATTACGGCGTCTCTGAGATCCCCTGGCATGCTCTCCTCCTTCCAGATAAGAGAAATGAGTTCATGAATTCGTGCCAGTAGTGCATCTCCGCCATGTTTTAGTGCCTTGGCAGGGATTCCATCTGCTCCTGAGGCCTTGTTGTTCTTCAGCTGTCGGATGGCCTGTTCAACCTCATGCTGGGCTGGGGTTGTGCTGAGATGGTGGCGGGTAGCATGCTGCGGGATGGAGTTGAGGACACTCGCGTCGAAGACAGAGTCTCGGTTAAGGAGATCTTCGAAGTGCTCCTTCCAGCGGGCACTGACTGCCTCTCTGTCCTTGATGAGTCCCTCTCCGTTCTTGGCCCGCAGTGGTGTAGGGCCATAGATAGTCTTGACTGCACTAAAGAATCCACGCACATCGTGGTTGTCGGCTAGCTGCTGGATCTCCTACACTTTCTCCACCCACCATCTGTTCTTTAGGTCGCAAGTTTTTTGTTGGACCTCGGCCTTCAGGCATCTGTAGAGCTGCTTTCTTGCTCTCGAGTTGTGTTGCTGTTTCCAGATCAGGAATGCCTTGCGCTTGCGGCTTATTAGCTCCTGGATCTCCTGGTCGTTCTCATCGAACCAGTCTTGGTGTTTCCTGGTTGAGTGACCGAGCGTCTCTTTACAGGTGCTGATTATGGAGACCTTGAGTGCAGACCAGGTGCTGTGGACACTCTGTGCCACACAGTACTGCCACCCGATTATCAAAATCCATGACAAGGCCTTGGACAACGTGGACTACTTTCCATACCTCGGGAGCCTACTGTCAACAAGGGCAGACGTCGAAGACGAAGTCCAACACCGCCTTCAGTGTGCCAGTGCAGCCTTCGGTCGCCTGAGGAAGACCAGGATCTCAAACCCGGCACTAAGCTCATGGTCTACAGAGCAACAGTGATACCCGCCCTGCTGTATGCCTCAGAGACATGGACCATATACAGCAGGCACCTCAACGCACTGGAGAGGTACCACCAACACTGCCTCCGCAAGATCTGCAAATCCATTGGCAGGATAGGCGCACCAACGTCAGTGTTCTTGTGCAGGCCAACATCCCCAGCATCGAAGCTTTGACCACGCTCGATCAGCTCCGATGGACGGGTCACATCGTCCGCATGCCCGATACGAGACTCCCAAAACAAGCGCTCTACTCGGAGCTCAGACAGGGCAAGAGAGCCCCAGGTGGGCAGAGGAAATGCTTCAAGGACACCCTCAAAGCCTCCTTGAAAAAGTGCAACATCCCCACTGGCACCTGGGAATCCCTGGCCCAAGACCGCACAAAGTGGAGGAGGAGCATCTGGGAAGGCGCCGAACACCTCGAGTCTCTTCGCCGGGAGCAAGCGGAAGCCAAGCGCAAGCAGCGCACGTCAATCCAAGCACCCCACCCACCCACCACTTCAACCATCGTCTGCCCCACCTGTGACAGAGACTGTAGGTCCCGCATTGGACTCATCAGTCACCTGAGAACTAATTTTTAATGTGGAAGCAAGTCATCCTCGGTTCCGAGGGACTGCCTAAGAAGAAGAAGAACAATTAAGTCAGTTCATTCAGTAAGAGCATGCATACCATAAACAAGCACAACAAGGTTTTAGGTGGCTGATAAACAATTTCAGCAGCCCTGGTTTCAACCTTCATCCCCAGCTACAGTTAAATTGTGAATCACTCCTATGTGGCCAATAACAAAATGTTATCTGAATGGGAGCCATTCTGCACCAGCAATCTTCAACACACAATGATATGGATGACCAGTTGATTTAGGTTTTTTGGTGGCGTTTATTGAGAAAGGAATGTTGACCAGGACACTGGGAGAATCCCCCAGCACTTCTTCAAATAGTCCACGGGAACTCGCTTTAACCCAACTCACTTTGTGGCACCTCCAACAATACAGCATGCCCTTAATATTGTACTTAAAAACGGACTTAATTGTTCTTCTTCTTCTTAGATTATGTGCTCAAGTCCTAGTATGGGATTCGAACCCATAACTGCATACAGAAAAACAACAATAGCAGTTATCTTATGTATAAAATATAACATTCATACATTAATGTACATGGAAAAAACAACCTGACTTGAGAAAACGAGGAGAAAAAAATTAAACATAAATTTTAGTAGTGGAGGTGCAGTATGGTGGAATTTTTTTTCTTGTGTGGAGCAGCAGTCACATATCAGAATGTTTAGCGACGGTCGTCATTATTAGTTTGCACACGACATGATTATTTGTAATTGCTGAGGATGAGGCGAAGCAGCGGATGTATGGACTGCTGATGAAGATATGGTGACAGGTTCTTTTTATTCAAATGTGTGGTTTAGTCACAGAAAGCTATTAATAGTTATTTTAAACTTTTATAGAACCTTGGTTAGCCCACACTTGGAGCACTGTGAATAGTTCTGGTCTCCATATTATAAAAACGATATAGAAGCACTGGAGAAGATGCAAAAGAGGGGCACAAAATATGCAATATTACTATACAAACCTGCTTGGTGTTTGTGCGCCCGAAGTTTTTGATGTACACATCGTACTCATTCAATGGAGGCAGATCAAGCATCGAAAAGCTAACTGAGAAATCCAAGTCAATCAGTCTGAGCAGCTCCACACTGCGCTTTCTGCAGAGAACATCAAATCAGGACTTTTTACATGTACACTAATAGGGGAAAGACAGGCTTATTTCTAAACATTTCAGTGTAAAGAGCTCATGAAAGTGCCATTATTCAGCATCGGTTTTTTTTTGTTGTAGTGGATGAAATTAAATGGGCCAAAGGATCTCCTTCATCCAAATTTTTCTTGTGAAATTTAAAGTTCTAGAGCTCCTGTGCAACATTCTATTTCTATTTTTAAATTTGAATTTGATGCAGATTCATCTTTTGCTAACTTTAAAACTAGATAGTTGCTGTTCCAGATATTGATAACAGAAACCTGGTATTTTACACTTGGATTTTCAAAGGCAAATGTTCAGCGTACTGATACTGATATTGTTCGAAAATCAAATCTCTCAACAAAACTAACAAAGCCTGTTCTGTGGAGAAGGAGAACTTCGGAAGTGTATTTTAAAATTTACACACAAAGTATGCACACAGGTTATTTCCTTTGTGACTGTCTTGCACTATTCTTTAGATTGTCTTTATTTGAGTGACAATACAAACAGAAAAATTTGCAACTGTTATGGTTTACATTAATTTGACTAATACTCTGAATTTGGCCCATAGTTGTGTGGTGGGGTCTGAATTGACTTGCACTTTAAACAAAATGTCCCTCTGCATATGCTCATCAACATTGTCCCTATCCTGCCTCAAGTATCCTAGTCATAACAGCAGCAAGATAAACAGTTATCTTCTGTGCCTCCAGCCAAGCTGGTTGGTTTGTCCTTAATATTTTTCTTATCTCTAGTTATAGATGTCTCATGGTAGTCGAATGGGATGGAGGCTATATGAACTTATGCTGGATATGCGTTCCATCAATTTCTGTAATAATCTTGTGAGGGATTCTGCCTCATGATCTCCAGTACTCCAATGCAAAACAGGGAAGCAAATGCAACTTTGTAATGATGATCCATCCACATATTCAAAAGTTATTGTTGGTAAAAACCACAAGAATTTGTCGGCAGAGATGAATTCTGAGGAAGTCACTGGGAGCAGACAAGAAGGATGACTGGGATAGGGAAAGAGGGTGACGTGTTTGACTGTCAAAAAGGAGCAGGAAGAACAGGGGCATTAAGACCAAGGTGGCTTTTGGTGACGCGTGCTACACCACCACAAAATTAGAAGTGGATATCATTGAAGTAAAAGATATAAATGGGTTCAAGAAGTTACTGGATATGTTTCTGGAGAAATAAGGAACTGGAGTTATGGTGAGAAGGGGCAATACTCTTTCACAGTACACTACTCAAAATGATGGCTGGTCTTAGCCAAGCACTTAGAATATAACCTATAGAATAGTTTCACTTATATTAAATAGTATGTACAAGAACCACCACCACCATTTTAACATGCATATCGTGATCACTCCCATTATTTTGCATATAACTACTCCCATCAAATCATTATTCTATGTGCAATAACTTCACTGTCCCCTTATTCTCTGTAATCACTCTAAAGTAACCTTTACTCTCTGTGTAATTACTTCCAAACACCCATGACAATAATCCCAAATACCTATGCCTCCATTATTTACTGTGTAATCGCTCCCATTACTCTGTGTAGTCACTCCTACATTATGTACTATTTTACATGTAAACTATAAGCTCATATCTTCAGTTACCTACTTTTGCTTACTGGCCACCTTAGAACCGATCTCACGCTGCTTTGCTGCCACAAAGTCAATGAATGTTCCTCGAGCAGGTCCACTGGACTGTGAGCTTTCAATATCTAAATTAGGCAACAAATAGTGTTACACACAAATAAAACCAACAGCATGGTGGAAGCAGTAGACAACATTTAGATGAGATATAAATATATCCAAATCTAATTAAATGAGCTGTTTTATTGGTTTACATCTTTTCAGTGAAACAAATACAAAGGTTTAACAATATTTGTGACAATCCAGCACACTTAACAGGCCGTCTGTTACTGCCCTCATTTACAGTCAAGGTTTACTGTGGCATATTGCATGTAGTTTCAGAGCTGGAACATGTGCACTATGAACTTCATTGGCAGAACTACAATGTGATGGGCATGTGCCTAATGTTTACACATTATGTCAAGGCATAAATGTCAGCTGAACAAAATCTCAAACTACATAATTGTTTGGCACAAACTGAAGGTACAGGCCCATTGTTCCAATCGCTTTACTGCACAATGGCACCATCCTGGTCCCACATTTTGGTACAAGTCCTACCCATCAGGCTAGGTGACAGTCTGCCGATAGGTAGATGTGCTGTGTGTACTGTTAGGTTTTGTTAGCCATGCACACGGAGCACTATAGCTTCCTCCAAATCCTAAAACACCACTGCCTATGTAAAACGTGGATGATGTGGAGACTGTATAATGTAGGAGGTATATTCCTAACCATACGCAATTATGTTCAGGGCTTCAGGAAGTGTGACCAATGTAACATGATGACTCCTTTCATTACTTAACTGAGGCAATGTTATTTAAGGCACCTCTCTCACATTGCCTGGGGTAATATAATTAGAACCGCTGGTTGCTGAGCATTTTAGTAATGCTGGGTTTAGACTAAATTGGTTAAGTATATAAGAACATAAATAGGAGCCCTTGCAATAAAGGCTAACATGCCATTTGCCTTCCTAATTGCTTGCTGTACCTGCATGCTAACTTTCTGTGTTTCTTGTACGAAGAGTCCCAAATCTCTCTGAACACCAACATTTAAGTTTCTCACCATTTAAAAAATATACTGTTTTTCTATTCTGCCTACCAAAGGGAATAACCTCACATTTCCCCACATTATACTTCATCTGCCACCTTATTGCCCACTCACTTAGCCTGTCTCTATCCCTTTGACAACTCTTTGTGTCCTCCTCACAGCTTACTATCCCACCTAACTTTGTATCGTCAGCAAACTTGGATACATTACACTCGGTCCCTTCATCTAAGTCATGAATATAGATTGTATAGTTCTTCATAAGGTTAGCTGTTACTTGAGTGATTATGCACTGCAATGCCACAGTGAATAAATTCAAAAAGAATACTGGCTAGTGAATACCAGCTCTACACCAGCTACACTTTATATTTATCCAAAGCTGGAAGGAAAATGTCCCAGTCTAAGGACAGCTGAATACATTTTTTAAATAGCTTTTCAACAGTAGCGCATGCTAGCTATCATTCATAATTATCCATTTAATACCTACTTAACACCAGTGTAAAATGGAGGAGGATTAATCACAAACTAATCCTAGCATTTACAAAGAGAACAAAAAAAACACTATTTTGGAGTGAATCTGTGCTCACTAAAGTGAGGGATATCAATGCTGGGAATACAACAAAAATTGGCAAAAGTATTTATATCAAAAGACATATATAAATAAACACATGCATGCTAAACAGCGGAAGCAGCATGCTATAGACAGGGCTAAGCAATCCCACAATCAACGGATCAGATCAAAGCTCTGCAGTCCTGCCACATCCAGTCGTGAATGGTGGTGGACCATAAAACAACTAACGGGAGGAGAAGGCTCCATGAATATCCCCATCCTCAATGATGGTGGAGCCCAGCACGTGGGTGCAAAAGACAAGGTTGAAGCGTTTGCAACCATCTTCAGCCAGAAGTGCTGAGTGGATGATCCATATCGGCCTCCTCCTGAGGTCCCCACCATCACAGAAGCCAGTCTTCAGCCAATTCGATTCACTCCACGTGATATCAAGAAATGGCTGAGTGCACTGGATACAGCAAAGGCGAAACCCCCACCATCAACATCCTGGGGGGGTCACCATTGACCAGAAACTTAACTGGACCAGCCACATAAATACTGTGGCAACAAGAGCAGGTCAGAGGCTAGGTATTCTGCAGCGAGTGTCTCACCTCCTGACTCCCCAAAGCCTTTCCACCATCTACAAGGCACAAGTAAGGAGTGTGATGGAATACTCTCCACTTGCCTGGATGAGTACAGCTCCAATAACACTCAAGAAGCTCGACACCATCCAGGACAAAGCAGCCCGCTTGATTGGCACCCCATCCACCACCTTAAACATTCACTCCCTCCACCACCGGCGTACCATGGCTGCAGTGTGTACCATCTACAAGATGCACTGCAGCAACTCGCCAAGACTTCTTTGGCAGCACCTCCCAAACCCACGACCTCTAGAAGGACATGGGCAGCAGGCGCATGGGAACACCACCACCTCCAAATTCCCCTCCAAGTCACACACCATCCTGACTTAGAAGTATATCACCGTTCCTTCATCGTCGCTGGGTCAAAATCCTGGAACTCCCTCCCTAACAGCACTGTGGGAGTACCTTCACCACATGGACTGCTGCAGTTCAAGAAGACAGCTCACCACCACCTTCTCAAGGGCCATTAGGGATGGGCAATAAATGCTGGCCTTGCCAGGGACGCCCACATCCCATGAACAAATTTTAAAAAAAAGTATGGTGTATAAAAAAACAAAAACGCACACAGACCAAGTCCTTAAAAGATTAATCGTGTTTGGTGATTTAAAAAAGTAATTTTGATAATCCAATGACAATTATTTTTACGGTATAGTAATTCATATAAAAATTGACGGTACCTCTTTTTGGTTCTTCCTCATATGTCTTTTTGTTGCTTCTAGTCCGTGTTGCTCTGATCTGTTCATTTTCTGCTGAAATTGCTTTTTGAATCGCTTCAATTTCGGCTCGCTGACGTGCTGGAACTTCCTCCTTTTCTTGTTCTACCTCTTCATCTTCATCTTCACATTCATCTTCCTCAAAGTCATCCTCGTAGTCCTTTGCATAGAGGAACATGAAACCTTTGTACCTCATAACGTAGCTTTACAGTGTATTTTTAAGTTGAAACATTTGTTTTCTTCTCCCTCTTGTAGATTTTCTGCTAAACAGACATTTAATGGCCTTCTCTAATACAACACTATTATAAGCCACCAGCCATGATAGTTCTACTATGATTAGGAACACACTGAATTACAAACACAACTGTACAGAACTCTGTGGCAAATACTACAAGATATCTGTATACAGTCAATCCCAATATATGAAATGTTTATGTGCTTTAAGTTTCCCTTGCGTTTTCTTTTTCTAAAAGTCATGTGCATTAATGGCCTTACTGATCAGCGTAATTAAAGCAAATTCCATGCTTTACTTAATGAGAAACTAATGGGGAAAAAAATTATATGCTGGTAATTAGATTTTTAAACAGGTAGTTTTCTCATAACAAATATATAAATAGAAGCCTGCTAATATCCAATTATATAAGACCCACCACCACATTCTCAAGGGCAACGATGGATGGGCAATAAATCGCCTTGCCAGTGATGCCTACATCCCAAGAATGAATAAATATATACATGTGTGATTTAACAAGGGCTAAGAATAATACTATCAGTATCCTGCTGCAGTCAGAAGAGAGAATTACAAAGCTAATATAAAATGAAGCACACGTATGGAATTTACCTCAAGTCTACTGCTGGTTATTTTAAGATAAACCTCCTCTAATGTTAATCACAAGAAGCTTTCTGTAGACATTATGGCCCTGAAATTGCGGTGTCTTCGACGGGGTACACGCTCAGAGTATGCCGCCGTATTCCCTTTGAAAGGCCCCAGAAGTTCCGGACTTCCGCATGCACGAAATCCGGAACTTGCGAGCTGTCAAGGTACGCCTTGACAGATCATCCGAACCAACTGAAAAATGAGTATTGCTGGCACAGAGTTAGGCTATTTGCCCAACAACTGCCCAGCAATTGCCGCTTTCATCAGTGTAAGGATATACATAAGGCTTAAATAAAACATTTAAAAATCCAAAATGATGCACATACACTTTAAATGAGTTTATGCAAATATTGGCCCGAATTAAGATGTTTAAAATTATTTATCAAAAAATTAAATTTTTTATTGAGGTTGGTGCAATGAAGTGAATTATGAATAACATTGCAACTCAGTACATTTATAATTATTAGAATTCCGTACCTTGTATAATTATATGGGGATTCCATTGCATATCATTAGGTGATTCCCTTCGTAAATGATTGCAATGGAATCCTCCTTTGTCATTGGCGGACCGAGCCCACGTGATCCCAGGGACGCAACCGAACCATCTGCGTCCCTGGGATCCGTGGGCCTTTATGCTGCCGTCCGCCTGGAGGTTTGAGACCGCAACTTTTCGCAGCCTGGGCCCCTGGAGGTAAATTCCCAAATGTTTCGCGGGTCGGAGGCGTACTCCGGAGGTACGCCTCCAACTGCAATATTTAAGCCATTATAGTACACCTGGACTACAGACTATCTAATGATAGAACCTAAATCATCTACACACAGACAATAGAATCATATAGACCCCAGAGAGTGAGTTAAAGACTTTATAATAATCTCAGAATGCAGATTAAGATGATGAACTGCTCCTGTGTTTTGGATGCTATCTGAACCCCAAGATTTGTTTTGTAATTTGTGCCTAAGGTATCGTTATTCTCTTTGTAACTAGGTTAATACAGTAAAATGTACAAATCAAATAGGGAATTCAGAAGAAACCTCTTTACCCAGAGAGTGGTGAGAATGTGGAACTCGCTACCACAGGGAGTGATTGAGGCGAATAGTATAGATGCATTTAAGGGACGGTTAGACAAGCATATGAGGGAGAAGGGAATAGAGGGTTATGCTAATAGAGTTAGATGAGGAAAGATGGGAGAAGGCTCGAGTGGAGCATAAACGCCGGCATGGACTAGTTGGGCCGAATGGCCTGTTTCTGTGCTGTGTATCCGATGTAATCCTATGTTTTTATCTGCTATATATTTGATAATTATCATCTATATAAGGGTGCAAGAGGACAATTTCTACCATTTTACTTTCTCCCTTCTAACCCTAATCCACAAGCAGCATTTCCCCAAACTTCTGTCAGTTCTGTTCTTCATCCACCCGCAAGATGATGTCAGGGTCAACCTGACCTCTGATATTCCCTCTGTGGACAATTGCCTACCCTCTGCAGTATGGCAAATTGAACCATATAATTTAAAAGGTGTTAGAAATTACCTTTTCCTGTATTCCAGAGTTGTTCATCGGAGAAAAGAAAGTGAAATTAAAAAAACAATGAAACCAGCATGCACAGTTAAAAAAAAAGAGTAAAGAAATAGTTAATAAATACAACAGAGTTTGCAGGGAGAATAGTTATAAGTGAATTATAAACTAATGAACCTCATCGCCTGTATCACAATCACATTTTCTCTATATTACCACTATTTTGTTCCTGTGGTCCCTATTTACATTAACATGGAAATTAAAATGTTTCACCTCTTTTTTGGTATTTTTTAGTCAGATATATGCAAGAAGAACAATGATCTGTTGGAACAAATTTACATTACAGTTTAATTTTCCTTATTCCCATCTGAATTCCATTTCTCATCTGTCAGCAGCCTTTTTAATTTCCTATTTCTTCTCCTTTCTCACTCTTTATACATGCGCACATACACACACACATACAGTTGTCAATACTCCTTGGTGTTCTCAATTGCACTTTAACTCTTTTCAACACTGTAATGGTCCTTTATCCAATAGTGTCACAATTTTGTGTCTTTCAAAACCACAACAACCATTTTAGAATTCATTGATTAACGTGTCATTTGAATATTTAGGGTTAAACCGACACCATTTTGGTAGACTGCATAATATACCAGTTAAACAAAAAGATTGTGAATTAATTCCTATACAAGTATATGGATGACTCCAGTAAATTACAAGGGGGCCAAATTCGATAGCCTCCTAAACAGTCATGTGCTCGCTCCGCCTGCTGTGCTCTGGCAAGAGAGAATGAAATGTAGTCAGCTCTCTTGGAACAGAGTGCCTCAGTGACCTCCCTTATGCAACAGTGGAGGGCAAACTGTGAGATGCTGCAAGTAGCTCCAGCTCCAGCCTGGAAGGAGCCAGACACATAAAATTTCATGGCCACAGTCACCTTCACAGCCGCTGGCAATGCGGTCTTCACCCTGCTCTGAGGTTGCAGTTGTGGCTGCAGCAGGTGGTAGATTTCAGTGAGGACGTCCTTAGTGAAGCGCAGACGTCTGACACACTGTTCCTCAGAGGTTCAGGTAGGAGAATTGCTGCCTGAACTCCCTGGTTGAATATAGCCTCCTGCTGAGAACCCTTCTCCCCCTCCCTCTCCTAGCAGCTTGCCCTGCTCTGTGTCACCTCTGTTCATTCTCCCAGTCATGCTATATTCCAAGGGGAATGCCTACTAGTGCATCCATGTCTTGGAGCAACTGGTTTGTGCAGCAGCCTTGAAGTCAAGACAGAGTCCTTCAGCACCTACCACACCACACCCTGTAGACTTTAGCAACTTTTAAAAACTCTAGAAAGCACCAAACATTTACAATCGCAGCAACGGCCAGTAAAAATCAATCAGCAACTAACTTGAAAGCAGTTGATGGTCCCTTTAAACAGTGCTGGTGGGGGGGAGGGGGGGGGGGGGTCTTTCCTGCTGCTGATCGCGTGTTCAGCTGTGCAAGTTTAAGATAGGACCTTAGCTGGAGCGTTGAGCTCCAAAATGGCAGTGCTGGCATCAAATCAGCTTTGCATGCTGACTGACATCATGATCTGCATACTTCCGGCGGACGCTCACTGCGCACGCACTAATACCCTCAACCAAGATGTCATCCAGCGCAACTCGGACCAGAAGTGCAAAATGGCACTCATAGCACCGAAACAGTGGACACAAAGGAGACAAATTTTGCAGCCAAGGACCATCACTTATTTGGGAGTACCAGAGCCAAGATGCTGCAATATGAACAGAGCACAGAAACTGTCCATTGGTGGCTGCATCAATATAGCAGGTTTAGTACGCACTTCCTGATAAGACCTTTTTTTTAAATCTTGTTCATATAATAGACTGGAATAATCTAATTCAATTGTGATTCTGGTTTATTTAAAGTAACAAACTAGTGGGTATTAACAGGAATATTCATAGCACATGACTTTGCTAATTGTGATAGAGTCTGAAAACCTGTCTATCCCAAGTACTAAAGTAAATGTGAAAATTTTATCTTCGTATACTTCAAACCAGGCATGCATATTATCTATACACTATAGCCTAATGGTCGATACCTCAAAGTCATCTTCATAGTTCGATGATTCAATAGTGGATTGGCTCTCCATTGCAATTTCCTCTCCTTCAACCAACTGAAAGAAATTTATAGTCATTTAGAAATAGGACAGTACAGTCACCTGTAGCAGTACTGACATCTGATCCAAACAATTCTCAGTTATTAAACCACTTCCCAATTACCAGCGATAGGTGTGGAAGTTTCAGATGAGTTAGACATAATTTTCCAAAGTTCTCTAGATTCAGAAATTGTGCCTTTGGACTGAAAATTGCAAATGTCACTCCATTATTTAAGAAGGGTGGGAGGGGAAAAACCAGGTAACTACAAACTTATCAGTTTAATATCAATTGTGGGGAAGTTACTGGAATCCTATCAACAGAGAAAGTGTGACTGAGCACTTGGACAAGTATCAGCTGATCAGAGAGTCAGCATGGATTTGTGAGGAGCAGCTCATGTCTGACTAATCTAGGTCACTAGCATGGTGGAGAGGGGAGTGCCCATGAATGTTGTCTGTATGGACTTCCAGAAGGCATTTTACAAGATTCCACACAAGAGATTATTGGCAAAAATGAAAGTGCATGGAATTGGAGGTAACCAATCAGATTGAAGGATTGTGAAATTAACAGCACAAGAACGGAGAAGGAAGTGTAAGGTAGAGTGGGTAAATTCAATGGCAAATCAGGTACCAAAAGACAAACAAATAGAGGGAAAGAAAAATTGGATCGAGAGAAAAAAAAGACAGAAAAGAAAAAAAAGTCAACATTTTAAATTTGACATTTTTATAAATCTCCAACAGCAATTAATACCTGAAGGAATGAGAGTCCACATTGGTATTAGTTAATTTTCAATGTCAGATTGGCAGTCATTGACAATTATCACATTGTTAAAAGGGTACTTACGCTTGAAGTAACAAGACTTAACTTTCTGTGGCGAGTTAAGTTCGTATAAGAACATAAGAAATAGGAGCAGGAGTAGGCCATTCGGCCCTTCGAGCCTGCCCCACCATTCAATGAGATCATGGTTGATCTTCTGCCTCAATTCCATTCACCGGCCCTTTCGCCATATCCCTTGATGCCCTTACTAGTCAGAAATCTATCGACTTCTGTTTTGAATATACCCAATGACTGAGCCTCCACAGCCCTCTGGGGTAGAGAATTCCAAAGATTCACCACCCTCTGTGTGAAGAAATTTCTTCTCATCTCAGTCCTGAATGGCTTACCCTTTATCCTGAGGCTGTGGTCCCTGCTTCTAGACTCCCCAGCCAAGGGAAACATTCTCTCAGCATCCACCCTATCAAGCCCTGTAATTATTTTGTATGCTTCAATGAGATCCCCTCTCATTCTTCTGAATTCAAGAGAATACAGGCCTAGTTTACTCAATCTCTTCTCATACGACAGTCCCGCCATCCCAGGAATCAATCTCGTGAACCTTCGTTGCACTCCCTCTATGGCAAGTATATCCTTCCTAAGGTAAGGAGACCAAAATTGTACACAGTACTCCAGGTGTGGTCTCACCAAGGCCCTATATAATTGGAGTAAGACTTCTTTACTCCTGTACTCAAATCCTCTTGTAATGAAGGCCAGCATACCATTTGCCTTCCTAATGGCTTGCTGCACCTGCACATTCACTTTCAGTGACTCATGTACAAGGACACCCAGGTCCCTTTGAGCATCGGCATTCCCCAATCTTTCACCATTTAGGAAATACTCTGCCTTTCTGTTTTTTCTACCAAAGTGGATAACTTCACATTTATCCACATTATATTCCATCTGCCATGTTCTCGCCCACTCACTGAGCCTGTTGAGATCCCCTTAAAACCTCTTCACATCCTCTTCGCAACTGACACTGACACCTAGCTTTGTGTCATCAGCAAATTTGGAAATGTTAGTCCCCTCATCCAAATCATTCATATAGATTGTGAATAGCTGGGGCCCAAGCACCGATCCTTGCAGTACCCCACTAGTCACAGCCTGCCATCCTGAAAAAGACCCGTTTATCCCTACTCTTTGTTTTTTGTCTGTTAACCAATTGAGGAGGATGCCGAGAAACTCCAGTATGATTTGGACAGGTTGGGTGATTGGGCAGAAGCATGGCAGATGCAATATAATGTGGATAAATGCGAGGTTATCCACTTTGGTGGCAAAAACAGGAAGGCAGATTATTATCTGAATGGCAATAGATTGGGAGAAGGGGAAGTGCAACGAGACCTGGGTGTCTTTGTGCACCAGTCGCTGAAGGTAAGTATGCAGGTGCAGTAGGCGGTTAAGAAGGCAAATGGTATGTTGGCCTTCGTAGCGAAAGGGTTCAAATACAGGAACAAGGATGTCTTGCTGCAGTTGTACAGGGCCTTGGTGAGACCACACCTTGAGTATTGTGTGCAGTTTTGGTCGCCTTATCGGAGGAAGGATGTTCTTGCCATGGAGGGAGCGCAGCGAAGATTCACCAGGCTGATACCTGGGATGGCAGGAATGACATATGAGGAGAGATTGGGTCGATTGGGCTTATACTCGCTGGAGTTTAGAAGAATGAGAGGGGATCTCATTGAAACTTATAAAATTCTAACAGGACTAGACAGACTAGATGCAGGAAGGATGTTCCCGATGGCCGGGGAGTCCAGAACCAGGGGTCACAGTCTAAGGATAAGGGGTAAGCCATTTAGGACTGAGATGAGGAGGAATTTCTTCACCCAGAGAGTGGTGAACCTGTGGAATTCTCTACCACAGAAGGCAGTTGAGGCCAATTCATTAAATATATTCAAGAAGGAGTTAGATATATTTCTTAAAGCTAAAGGGATCAAGGGATATGGGGAGAAGGCAGGCTCGAGGGGCTGAATGGCCTGCTCCTGCTCCTATCTTCTATGTTTCTATGTTTCTCAATCCATGCTAGTATATTACCCCCAATTCCATGTGCCCTAATTTTATTCACAGACCTCTTGTGTGGGACCTTATCGAAGGCCTTCTGAAAATCAAAATACACCACATCTACCGGTTCCCCTTTGTCTACTCCACTAGTTACATCCTCAAAGAACTCCAATAGGTTTGTCAAACAGGATTTCCCTTTCATAAATCCATGTTGACTCTGCCCAATCTTACAGTAGTTGCTGTATCTATCGTGCAAATACAGCAACTTCATGCCATTCAATACAAATGGTGAGACAGACAGCAAAATGGCATTTTCACGAAGTTAATGGAGGAACGCCAGAACTTGAGACAGCAATTTTTTGATATTTGCATTTAACCACGCATCTTTTCCTTGCCTGAAGCTGCTGTACCATTTACGAATAAATAACTGAACGCCATTAGCCTTACCGTTACTTTGACAGCAAAATATTTTAGTTTGAGAAATTATTTAAAAAAAATAAAATTACCTTCACTCCCTGCACAAAAACACTGCAAAATAATTCCTATACCATTCTTGAGAAAAAAACTTATGAAGGTGCAATTATAAGCACACACAGAAAAGTTTCCACTAACATTGGTATTATTCAGTGGCAACTTTCATGATTTATGGATTTCAAAAGGGATGACCAAAACCCATTTCATTTAACAAAACAGCTGAAAGCAGGTAAGGAATTTTTTTTTTTTAATATTAGGATTTAGCTCATTTAATTAATTTTTTTTGTATATTTTGAAAAAAAAACACAAACTAATCCTCTTCCTCCAATTATCTAGTATTTCTAATGAGGAAATGGAATAGCTTTAAGCACTAATTTAATTGAACTACTTTACAAAAAGGGTCAAATTCTTACAGCATCGTCCTCACTCAATCCGACCCGACTGGACCGCCATGTTGATTGAAGTCCGCCTGTACTCTGCGAATTTGCCAGAGATAGAGTTGAAAAGACAGATAAGAGCTACAATAACCACAAAGCAATTTAAGTAGTGGAAAATATGATAGTCCTGCAGAATGAAACTACTAGGAGTAAAGCATTTCATGTCGACAGATGGAAGAGGGTTGGGTACAAATCTGAAAATACCAAGTGGAATTCAGTCCCTGCTCCTTCCTCTAGAGGGCTCCAGACTACCTTGTAGATAAGTGCCCCTGTGACATCTACTGGCCACACATTGGTGGTGCTCAAACTTGAAAAAAATTATAACCTCTGGCTCCTAGAAATATCAAAATTCTTATTTGTTCCTTGTATTTTTGATCAAGAATTTTCATATCGCAAGAAGTGTCACCTTGATTGCAAGAAATAAACAGACTAATTTAAATAATGTAAATTTACATTATTTAAATGAAAATATGACCATTTCTAGTTAAATTAAGCAAAGACAGACTATACCAAACATATTTGCTTCTAAGAAAGGGCAAATCAAATCCCCTCTGCTTATAAAGCTGACCATGAAAGGAAGGGGAGAAACCAGTGGGCCCATAAAGTCCACCCTTTTTTGATGGATTATCAATCCCTACCTGCTTTCTCACCACATTCCTCAAACCTTTCACATCTAATTGTCTCTTGCCCATTTATATTATTCATTTCAATGGTCGTTTCTGGTAACTAGTTGCACAAGCCGATTACTCTTTTCAGCAAAGAAGACTATGTACACTATATGTCAATGGAACTATTTGAAAGGTACAAACATTATGTGGTAGACATATAAAATATAGTAATAAATTTAGCTGTTCATATGAACTGGCAGAGAAAGGCTTATCAACTACAAAACTGGCGAGTGATGGCCCAGTTGATCCAGTCCATAACTCTGTGCAACATAATTTCATGAAATCTAATCTCATTCAACATTTTTAAAAGAGCAACACAGATGGATACTAAATAGTTTTTGAATAGTTAATAAACCGCCATAAACCGTGAAATGAGTGATTTTTGCTGCTCATCATTTGAGGCCAGAAACATGCAGGCCAAAACTTAAAAGGTTGCAGAAAGCCCATGAGTGTAATTACAGAGGATTGGTAACAAAAATGGATGTTACATTGACATTGTGATCAGTGAGGAAAAATGTAAATGATTACAAAGCAGTGCATCTATTATTAAAAAGATTGTTTTCTGGAAGTAGTTCCAGGAGTTTTGTGGTTATGTTATCTGAGGAAGGATGTCCTTATCTGAGGAAGGATGTTCTTGCCATGGAAGGAGTTCAGCGAAGATTCACAAGGCTGATACCTGGGATGGCAGGAATGACATATGAGGAGAGATTGGGTCGATTGGGCTTATACTCGCTGGAGTATAGAAGAATGAGAGGGGATCTCATCGAAACATATAAAATTCTGACAGGTCTGGACAAACTAGATGCAGGAAGAATGTTCCCGATGGTCGGAGAGTCCAGAACCAGGGGTCATAATCTAAGTATAAGGGGTAAGCCATTTAGGACAGAAATGAGGAAGAATTTCTTCACCCAGAGAGTGGTGAACCTGTGGAATTCTCTACCACAGAAGGTAGTTGAGGCCAATTCATTAAATATATTCAAGAATGAGTTAGATATATTTCTTAAAGCTAAAGGTATCAAGGGATATGGGGAGAAGGCAGGTACAGGTTACTGAGTTTGGATGATCAGCCATGATCTCATCGAATGGCGGAGCAGGCTAGAGGGGCTGAATGGCCTACTCCTGCTCCTATCTTCTATGTATGTTTCTATGTTTGCTAAACTAAGGCTGTGAGTCGGATGGCTGAATGAGCCGATCACTTCACTTTAGCTCAAGCACCGGGGAAAATCACTGAGTGGGTGGGAAAATAGATGCTATACACTGACTGATGGATGGGCAACTCACTGAACCCAGTAGTCAGCATGCACCTTGTGAGCCTGTGCCAGTACAGCCAAGCAAATCACAGAGGGGCAATTCAAGGGATTTTAAGTGTTATCGATCCTGAGAGGTTCGGCACAAAACTGTCAATTGTAAGTCTGACAGATGGTCCAGCACATTATCAGTGACACTATGTGCTGCTGTGGGACAAGTCTACCAGGCGTATCATGACCCAGAATGCAAAGAATCTGGCGCTGTATTTATATCCAATCACAGTGAATGAGTGGCGACAGAAGCTTGTGATACAGGGTATAGTTTGATGCTAGTATAACCACATCTGTTGTGGAGTAATCAATTTAGAAATGGTAATGGTCAGCACCTTGAGGAGAGGAGACAAGAGAATTAGCAAGGGAAAAACACACGCCCACCATACTACTGCAACAATAAAACAACAATTTTCATTTATATAGCTTCTTTAATGTAGAAAATGTCCCAAGGCACTTTAGAGGGATTAGGTGGAGCAACTGGGAGGGATTAGGTGGAGTAACTGGAAGTTTGGTGAAAAGATGGGTTTTGGAGAGGTTTTTAAAGATTGAAAGAAAAGAGAGGAGGTAGTGGGAGAGTTCTCAAGGCTCTGTACCAATGATGAGGCAAAGGGAGGGGAGGGGATGCATAAAAGGTCAGAATCAGAGGACCACAGACTGCAGAAGGGGATGCAAATCTGGAGGATACTGAAAAGGTAGGGTGGGGTGAGACTGTGGAGGAATTTGAAGACAAAGGCAAGGATTTAAAATTTAATGTGTTGGGGGATTGTTGCCAATGCAGGTCACCGAGGATAGTGACCTGGAATTAGTACAGAACAGGATACAAGTGGCTAGGTATTGGACAAATTGGAATTGACGGAGGTTGAAAAATGGGAGGCAACAAGGAAGTTATTGGAGAAATTGAGGGTTTCGGCAGTGGAAGGGTTTAAGTATAGATGGAGGTGGGCAGTATTCTGGAGTTGTAAATAAGCATTCTTGGTGATGAATAGCGTGTGGAGTTTGAATCTCAGCTCTGCATTGAACAGGACACCAAGGTTTTACATGGTCTGGTTCAGCCTGAAGAAATGGCCAAGGAGGGGGATGCAATCAGTAGCAAGAGAGCAGAGTTTATGATGGGAGCCAAAAACAATGGTTTCAGTCTTCCCAATGTTCAATTGGAAGGAGGTTTTGAAACATTCATGACGTTAGGTCAGACAGGTAGTCTCACAGAACAGAACCAGTTGTAGGGTCAAGAAGGATGGTGGAGAGGTAGAAGGATGGTGGGCCTGTGTAAATATCGAAGCTGACCCCATACCTGTAGATAATGTCACCAAAAGGCAGCATGTAGATAAAGGAAGAGGAGCAAGCCGAGGATAGATTAATTACCAGTTTTGACAGAAATGTAAAAGAATGACTTTACTAGCTGTCTCGCTCTCTGGCAGACCAAAATGGTTTATATCTATCAGGAAATGCCAGAAGTAGCAATAATCTTTTAAGCAGTATTATTCATCCACTTCAAAACTAATAACTAGTTATTGTCCTAGGAAATTAAAATAATAGAAAATTACCTCTTCTGAGAGTGTTTCTGTAGGTTTCCTTTGACTATCAACTTGTTCAACTGTACTCCTAAAAATAAATGCAATAGGTTCAAAAATAGAGTTCATAAAATATCGTACACACTAGCAAAGGAGTATCACCATCAAAAGTCCGTTTTGAACAAATCAAACTGTTTCAAAGAATTATAATTAACTTCATCCCTTTTTCTAATTCTATTGTATATTTTAATGTAGCACCATGGGTTTAGTGACTTGGAGGCAAGTGCAGGAAGTGAATTCACATTAACTGATATTATAATTTCCGAGAATGTGTCAGCCCCAGTTATGTGTTAATTCAGTTCCTTCATATCACTGAGTTCAAGCCATACTGTAGATGTGGATGTTAACACATCACAAGAATAACAAGAAAAATAAAACCAACAGAGCATATCAAGGTTGATCTCAATATTTTTCTGCCAATTTTTCCTCTCCTCCTAGTATTGAGAGAATTGATTTCTTGCTGGGGCTTGCTTTCAAAGGTGCTGGGTGCCCCGATACCTCACTCAAGAAGCCATTCTTCATATTGAGCTTAGCCAGTGAGCATCAGCACGCTGTTCGACCGAGGGGGGGGGGCGGTGGAGGTACAGCATCACAGCTGAGCCGAATTCTCTCTTCACCCGACATCCACAAACTCGCACTTCCAGCAGGGGGTCACTGAACAGTAATCAGGAACAGACAATTTTCTCCTCCCTAACCTAGGGATGCCAAAGCCAATGTAGCATCCTTACATCACTCCAGATATGATCAGCTAACTTACCACAAACCAAGGATCAGTCCTGAAGCCTTCCTGATCTGGATGGCTTAGCTACTCATTGCATTAGCCAGCTGAGCTATGAAGTGAGTAATCTCATTTTTTTCAACTGGTTGCATTTTAAAAGTGATCCTGATAATATTCCTTTAAACACCACGGGGGAAAAATTTAGTCGCGCCCCCTTTGGGGCACTAACTTCGCCGGAGTGCTACTTTTAGCACCAGAAAAATTAGCGCCCCCGCGGCCGAAATTCATCGGTAGCTCCCAAAGAGGGAAGCGGGCCGCTACTGGAAGCGCCCCGCCTCCCCCTTGGGGCGCTGAGAGGAATATCGCGGCGCTACGTGCCGCGGTACTGCAGGCCTTCCTCCCCTTCTTATAGGGGAGGGGTCTTGCGCAGCACGACCCGGGGCCCAGCTGGGCCACCGGGGATCGGAGTGCCGGCAAAAAACTCCAGCACTCACGAGAAGTGCCAGGGTCATGGAGTGCAGCTGGCACTCCGCGGGGAGGGGTTGCTTAGGAGGCCAGGGACGGCAACGGGGGCAGGTGCTGGCAGGCGGCCAGCAACAAAAATGGTTGCCCAGCACCTCGCCTTTAATTAGCACCACCCCGGCCGCAAGTAGGCCCCCCTGACCCAGTCGGACATAGCGTCCGGCGGTAAGTCAGGGGGCGCTACCGAAGATCACGACCGGGGCGTTGCGCACGGCGATGACATCATCTATGGCGACACAGCGCCGCGGGGCGCCAATGGTTACCGCCACCGCTAACCTCCCACTGAATTTCACGGGAGGCGTTGGTGGCAAAGCAACCGAATTTCTCCCCCACAATCCTACAGCAAAAAAAAATGTTTTCAATGTTCAAGAGGAGATTTATAAATGTATCACAGTGAAAATTAAAAATTACAATTCACACATGTGAATTGTCTCTTAATGGCGAGCATTATATATAATTTTGGAACAAATTGAAAAGAGTGAAAATTCCAAATAGACAGAATAGCGCACTGATACAGCAGGGCCCTGGCTCAAAGGCACACAAGTAGGGAGGACATCTTCAAGGATTACTCAAATGAATGCCATTAAGGCCCAACGTGGAGCACAGCACAACCGTAAACTCTCATCGTGAAGGAGGCACTAGACCAAAGCATTCATTTATTAGCGTGCTGATCACAACAGTGAAATTATCAATTAGATCAAAGCCATAGTAATTTACCCTTTCAGTTTCCTTTCATTTGTAACTTCTTGCACAGATCTCCGTTCCTTTTTTCTCTTGCCACTTTGTTCCTATAAATAAAAATAATAGCGATTCTACGTTAATAGAATAAATGTATATTATACGATTCACCAAGAAGCATAAGGCGTCCGCAGCAGGCAGATTTATTCCCATATACAGCAAGTTTCCTCTTTCAGCTGAGCCAGCAAGGAAGAAACCAAGGAGCGCCGAGGGGCCCGACATTTACAGGATGGCGGCCAGGAAACACCAGAATATTAGGAACGCTGAGATCCTGCCGAATTTAATGGCAGGACCTCATTAGAATTTTTTACTCCATTTCCCGCCCAGGTTGTAGGCTGGAAATTTGTGCCTGGGGATCGCGGGGTGAAAATCAGATCACGGGGAGTTGGAGAGATAGAGATCGCGGAGCAGAGATCGGATCGTGCGGAGGGGGAGAGACAGAGATCGCAGTGTGGTGGTGGTGGGGGGAGATAGAGATCGCAGGGGGTCGGCCGATCGTGAGCGGGGTAGGGGGTTCAGCTGAGCAAGGGGAGGCAGATTGTGGCAGGTTTGCTTTGGGGGTCGGGGACAAGCACTCCTGCTCCTCATAGCCCACAAGCAGTGCTGGAAAAGCTCTTACCTGCTGGATCTGGCAGCGCCCTCCTCCCTTTAGCTGCAGGGTTTCCCAAGCCCCGGGAAACCTGAGCTGGAGGCATTAAATCCAAATCTCTGACAAAATCTGAGGCACGGAGCCTCATTTAAATATTATAATTACCGATTGGCCTTTCAAGAACAGGTTACTCGGCCGACCCAAAACCCACCCGGTTAAACCGGAAGTAAGCGCGTTTGCGGCAAATTGGGGTCAGGTTTCCCATTTTTAACAATTTAACCGCCCCGCCACCCCTGACACTGTCCCACCTGTCCTTTGGGGGCAGGGGGAGGGTTAAAATTCCCCACTAAGAGTCTCCTAAAAGCAAGAAGAAAAGGGCAACAAAAAAAAGCAGCCAACCTAGGTCATTCTTACAACCCCACAAGCAGAGTGTTGCACACTACCATTGATAGAAGCTTTAGAAGAAGATGGCTAGATGAGCTGTCGGCCAGGAAACATTGCTTGATGCAGTAGTGGGCTTAGGGAGGAGGGAGAAGAAGTTAATGTTATTTAATTTAGAAAGCAGCAACTGAAGCTTCTACTTTTTCTTATTGCATTGAAAGCTACTAAACATATTTGTAAAGATATAAAATTTACTCATCAGCTTGAATGATCCATAAATACAAATTTAATTTTGATAAAAGGAATTCTCTGTATATAGAATAAAGCTTTGTTTTTTCCTCAAACTAATCCACAAATGAGGTACTCCAATTAAAAGGTGTTGCACCAGGTTACACTGTAAATACTCTACTCAACTTGAAAATGGAGAGTGAAATGTCAGTCAGGAGATGTAGGAAAGAACACATACAATATACTGAGACGTTCCAAACCCTATGCTAAAAAGCATAAGAACATAAGAAATAGGAGCAGGAGTAGGCCATGTGGCCCTTTGAGCCTGCTCCGCCATTCAATAAGATCATGGCTGATCTTTGACCACAACTCCAACTCCACCTTTCCGCACTATCCCCATATCCCTCAATATCCTTAGTATCAAAAATCTATCGATCTCTGTCTTGAATATACTCAACGACTGAGCATCCACAGCCTTCTGGGGTAGGGAATTCCAAAGATTGAAGAGTGAAGAAATTTCTCATCTCAGTCCTAAATGGCCGACCCCTTATTCTGAGACTGTGACCCCCTAGTTCTAGACTCACCAGCCAGGGGAAACATCCTCCCTGCATCTATCCTGTCAAGCCCTGTAAGAATTTTTTATGTTTCAATGAGATCACCTCTCATTCTTCTAAATTCTAGGGAATATAGGCTTAGTCTCCTCAATCTCTCCTCATAGGACAATCCCCCCCCATCTGGTGAACCTTCATTGCGCTCCCTCTAAGGCAAGTATATCCTTCCTTAGGTAAGGAGACCAAAACTGTACACAATACTCTAGGTGTGGTTTCACCAAAGCCCTAGTTTTATTTTAGCAGAGACAGTTGAGCTCTGCTGATCGTACCTCATATGCTTGATTGATTTAAAAGTCCATCCTAGAAAGACTTAACAGATCACACCAGATTACATCTGGCAATAACCATGTAGAAAGTGCATTAAAAAAAACCTTTGTAGAAACAGAGAGAAGCCTGAAGAGAACAGAGAAGGAAAAATTTGCCTAAAACTCTGATCAAAGGCCAGTGTCGGAAGCGGAGAGACCAGCAGCTCAGTGAGTATTTAAACTCACTTTCGCGGGCTTTTTTTCTAAGGCCAGTGTCGGGAGCAGAGAGAGCAGCAGCACAGAGAGTATTTAAACTCACTTTCGCGGGCTTTTTTTTTTTCAGAGGCTTACCAATCTCGCAGACCGGCGGCAGCGTTCCAGAGCCACGTCACAATTCAAGAGGAAGCAGCTGATTGGGTGAGTAGGCCAGGTGAGTATTTATACTACTCTGTAGTTTGACAGTTAAAGTTAATAGTTTATAAAGTTTAGAAGGTCCTAATTTTTGTGGTTATAGTTTCTAAGGTCTCTGTTGTGTAGCAGGGAGGGCTAGTATACAAGGGCCCTTGAGTATATCATTTAATTGTAGTGTAATTTGTGGTATTGATATGAGTTAATTTAAATTAATTAAACGGTAAGTCATGGCAGCACAGCTCAGCCCCGTGGCATGCTCCTCCTGCACTATGTGGGAAATCAGGGACACTTCCTGTGTCCCTGTTGACCATGTGTGTGGGAAGTGTATCCAGCTGCAGCTACTGGCAGACCGCATTGCGGCGCTGGAGCTGCGAATGGATGCATACTGGAGCATTCGCGATGCTGAGGACATCGTGGATAGCACATTTAGGGAGTTGGTCACACCGCAGGTAAAGGCTGCACAGGCAGGGAGGGAATGGGTGACCACCAGGCAGAGTAGTAGGCGCAGGCAGGTAGTGCAGGGGTCCCCTGTGGACATCCCCCTCTCAAACAGATATACCACTTTGGATATTGGTGAGGGAGATGGCTCATCGGGGGAAGGCAGCAGCAGCCAACTTCCTGGCACCATGGGTGGTTCTGCTGCACAGGACGGGAGGAAAAAGAGCGGGAGAGCAATAGTGATAGGGGATTCTATTGTAAGGGGAATAGATAGGCGTTTCTGTGGCCACAAACAAGACTCCAGGTTGGTATGTTGCCTCCCTGGTGCAAGGGTCAAGGATGTCTCGAAGCGGCTGCAGGGCATTCTGGAGGGGGTGGGTGAACAGCCAGTTGTCGTGGTGCATATACGTACCAACGATATAGGTAAAAATCGGGATGAGGTTCTAAAAGCTGAATATAGGGAGTTAGGAGGTAAATTAAAAAATAGGACCTCAAAAAGGTAGTAATCTCAGGATTATTACCGGTGCCACGTGCTAGTCAGAGTAGAAATAGAAGGATATTTCAGATGAATACGTGGCTAGAGGAATGGTGCAAGGGGAAGGGATTCAAATTTTTGGGATATTGGAACCGGTTCTGGGGGAGGTGGGACCAATACAAACTGGACGGTTTGCACCTGGGCAGGACCGGGACCGATGTCCTAGGGGGAGTGTTTGCAAGTGCTGTTGGGGAGGGTTTAAACTAAAATGGCAGGGAGTTGGGAACCTGTGCAGGGAAACAGAGGAAAGGGAAGCAAGGATAGAAGCAAAAGACAGGAAGGAGAAAAGCAAAAGTGGAAGGCAGAGAAATCAAGGGTGTAAATCAAACAGGGCTACAGTAAATAATAATTCTAAAAGGTCTAAGAGTGTTAAAAAAACAAGCCTGAAGGCTTTGTGTCTTAATGCGAGGAGCATTCCTAATAAGGTGGATGAATTAGCTGCACAAATAGATGTAAACGGATATGATGTAATTGGGATTACGGAGACATGGCTCCAGGGTGACCAAGGCTGGGAATTCAACATCCAGGGGTATTCAATATTCAGGAAGGACAGACAAAAAGGAAAAGGAGGTGGGGTAGCATTGCTGGTTAAAGAGGAGATTAACACAATAGTAAGGAAGGATATTAGCTCTGATGATGTGGAATCTGTATGGGTAGAGCTGAGAAATACCAAGGGGCAGAAAACGTTAGTGGGAGTTGTATACAAACCCCCAAACAGTAATGCTGAGGTTGGGGATGGCATTAAACGGGAAATTAGAGACGCGTGCAATAAGGGCACAGCAGTTATCATGGGTGACTTTAATCTGCATATAGATTGGGCTAACCAAATTAGTAACAATACTGTGGAGGAGGAATTCCTAGAGTGTATACGGGATGGCTTCCTGGACCAATATGTGGAGGAACCAACTAGAGATCAGGCCATCTTAGACTGGGTATTATGTAATGAGAAAGGATTAATTAGCAATCTTGTTGTGCGAGGCCCCTTGCGGAGGAGCGATCATAATATAATAGAATTCTTCATTAGGATGGAGAGTGAAGTAGTTGACTCAGAGACTGGGGTCCTGAATTTAAATAAAGGAAACTACGATGGTATGAGGCGCAAGTTGGCGAGGATGGCTTGGGGAGCGTTACTTCAAGGGTTGATGGTAGATAGGCAATGGCAAACATTTAAAGATTGCATGGATGAACTACAGAATTTGTTTATCCCTGTTTGGCATAAAAATAAAAATAAAAAGGTGACTCAACCGTGCCTAACAACGGAAATTAGGGATAGCATAAGATCCAAGGAGAGGACATATAAATTGGCCAGAAAAAGCAGAAAACCTGAGGATTGGGAGCAGTTTAGGATTCAGCAAAGGAGGACAAAGGGATTAATTAAGAGGGGGAAAATAGAATATGAGAGTAAGCTTTCAGGGAACATAAAACTGACTGTAAAAGCTTCTATAGATATGTGAAGAGAAAAAGATTGGTGAAGTCAAGCGTAGGTCCCCTGCAGTCAGAATCAGGGGAATTTATAATGGGGAACAAAGAAATGGAGACCAATTAAATATATACTTTGGTTCTGTCTTCACAAAGGAGGACACAAATAAACTCCCAGAGATGTTGGGGAACATAGGGTCTAATGAGAGGGAGGAATTGAATGAAATCAGTATTTGTAGGGAAATGGTGTTCGGGAAATTGACGGGATTGAAGGCCGATAAATCCACAGGGCCTGATAATCTACATCCTAGGGTACTTAAGGAAGTGGCCCTAGAAATAGTAGATGCATTGCTGGTCATCTTCCAAAATTCTAGAGACTTTGGAACAGTTCCCATGGATTGGAGGGTAGCTAATGTAACCCCACTATTTAAAAAAGGTGGTAGAGAAAAAACGGGAATTATAGACCGGTAAGCCTGACATTGGTAGTGGGCAAAATGCTAGAGTCCATTATAAAAGATGTAATAGCAGAGCACTTGGAAAACAGTGACAGGATCGGACAAAGTCAACATGGATTTACAAAAGCTAAATCGTGCCTGACTAATCTACTGGAATTTTTTGAGGATGTAACTGGTAGAATAGATAAGGGAGAACCAGTGGATGTGGTGTATTTGGACTTTCAGAAGGCTTTCGATAAGGTCCCGCATAAGAGATTAGCGTGCAAAGTTAAAGCACATGGGATTGGGGGTAAGGTACTGATTTGGATAGAGAACTGGTTGGCAGACAGGAAGCAAAGAGTTGGAATAAACGGGTCTTTTTCCGAGTGGCAGGCGTGACCAGTGGGGTACCGCAGGGATCGGTGCTAGGACCCCAGCTATTCACAATATATATTAATGATCTAGACGAGGGAACTAGATGTAATATCTCTAAGTTTGCAGACGACACAAAGCTGGGTGGGCGTGTGTGCTGTGAGGAGGATGCAGAGAAACTCCAGTATGATTTGGACAGGTTGGGTGATTGGGCAGATGCATGGCAGATGCAGTATAATGTGGATAAATGCGAGGTTATCCACTTTGGTGGCAAAAACAGGAAGGCAGATTATCTGAACGGCAATAGATTGGGAAAAGGGGAAGTGCAACGAGATCTGGGAGTCCTTGTGCACCAGTCGCTGAAGGTAAGCATGCAGGTGCAGCAGGCGGTTAAGAAGGCAAATGGTATGTTGGCCTTCATAGCGAGAGGATTCGAGTACAGGAGCAAGGATGTCTTGCTGCAGTTGTACAAGGCCTTGGTGAGACCACACCTTGAGTATTGTATGCAGTTTTGGTCGCCTTATCTGAGGAAGGAAGTTCTTGCCATGGAGGGAGTGCAGCGAAGATTCACCAGGCTGATACCTGGGATGGCAGGAATGACGTATGAAGAGAGATTGGGTCGATTAGGCTTATATTCGCTAGAGTTTAGAAGAATGAGAGGGGATCTCATTGAAACTTATAAAATTCTAACAGGACTAGACAGACTAGATGCAGGAAGGATGTTCCTGATGGCGGGGGAGTCCAGAACCAGAGGTCACAGTCTAAGGATAAGGGGTAAGCCATTTAGGACTGAGATGAGGAGGAATTTCTTCACCCAGAGAGTGGTGAACCTGTGGAATTCTCTACCACAGAAGGCAGTTGAGGCCAATTCATTAAATATATTCAAGAAGGAGATAGATATATTTCTTAAGGCTAAAGGGATATGGGGAGAAAGCAGGGACAGGGTACTGAATTTGGATGATCAGCCATGATCTCATTAAATGGCGGAGCAGGCTCGAGGGGCCGAATGGCCTACTCCTGCTCCTATCTTCTATGTTTCTATGATCTGAATTTTAAGTAATAAAGCTAACACTACTTTATGTTGTGTACTTACCTGCTGTTACAGAAAAGTAACATCCACAAAGGTACTTGTCAAAAGCAAGTCGTGCCTGATAAATTTAATGAGTTCTTTGAGTGTATGTTGAAAGGGCAAGATGAAGTAGGGTGGGAGGAGGGTCGTGTGGAGCATAAACACTGCCATAGCCCAGTTGTGCCTAATGGCCGGTTTCTATGCTGTAATTTCTATGTCATTCTATGTAAGAAATGTGAGGCGATACATTTGAGTGGAACAATAAAATAGGACATACACACTTAATAGTAATGATGCGGAGATGCCGGTGTTGGACTGGGGTGGACAAAAATGAGAAGTCGCACAACACCAGGTTATAGTCCAACAGTTTTATTTAAAATTACGAGCTTTCGGAGCTCCGCTCCTTCTTCAGGTACAAGTACAGTGAGGGAATACAAATCGATTACACCGTATATATACACAGAAAACAATTTGTCTGCAGAGATACAATCTGTTAGGGAGGCATTACATCAAAGACACATCAGAGTACAGCTAAGACAATGAGGTGGGTCACGGGGTCCAATGTGTCAAATGCTGCCGTCTGCAGTTAAGTTTTAACTTTTTTTTTAAAAACTGGAAAAACAGACAACGATGTCGAGTTACGTTCTGTAGCGTGACATGAACCCGATATCCTTATTGAGGCTGTCCTCATGGGTGCGGAACTTGACTATCAGTTTCTGCTCGATGATTTTGCGTTGTCGTGTGTCTCGAAGGCCGCGTAGGAGACTTCTGCTGCCTCCCAAAGATATACAAAGCCAACACACCCAGACGTCCTATCGTATCAGGCAACGGAACCCTGTGTGAGAACCTCTCTGGGTACGTCGAGGGCATCCTGAAACCCATCGTACAGGGAACCCCCAGCTTCTGTCGCGACACTACAGACTTCTTGCAGAAACTCAGCACCCATGGACCAGTTGAACCAGGAACACTCCTCGCCACGATGGACGTATCGGCACTCTACACCAATATCCCCCACGATGACGGCATCGCTGCGACAGCCTCAGTACTCAACACCAACAACAGCCAATCTCCAGACGCCATCCTACAACTCATCCGCTTCATCCTTGACCACAATGTCTTCACCTTCGACAACCAGTTTTTTACCCAAACACACGGAACAGCCATGGGGACCAAATTCGCACCCCAATACGCCAACATCTTCATGCACAAGTTCGAGCAAGACTTCTTCACTGCACAGGACCTCCAACCAACGCTGTACACCAGATACATCGATGACATCTTCTTCCTTTGGACCCACGGCGAAGGATCACTGAAAGGACTACACGATAACATCAACAGGTTCCATCCCACCATCAAACTCACCATGGACTACTCCTCAGAATCGGTTTCATTCTTGGACACACGAATCTCCATCAAAGACGGACACCTCAGCACTTCACTCTACCGCAAGCCCACGAACAACCTCACGATGCTCCACTTCTCCAGCTTCCACCCTAACCACGTTAAAGAAGCCATCCCCTATGGACAAGCCCTGCGAATACACAGGATCTGCTCAGACGAGGAGGAACGCGATGGACACCTACGGACGCTGAAAGACGCCCTCTTAAGAACGGAATATGACGCTCGACTCGTCGATCGACAGTTCCGACGGGCCACAGCGGAAAACCCGCATAGACCTCCTCAGAAGGCGAACACGGGACACAACCAACAGAGTACCCTACGTCGTCCAGTACTTCCCCGGAGCGGAGAAACTACGACATGTTCTTCGCAGCCTTCAACATGTCATCGATGACGACGAACACCTTGCTAAGGCCATCCCCACGCCTCCACTACTCGCCTTCAAGCAGCCGCCTAACCTCAAAAGTACCATCGTTCGCAGCAAATTACCCAGCTGTCAGGAGAACAGCGACCACGACACCACACAACCCTGCCACGGCAACCTCTGCAAGACATGCCAGATCATCAACACAGATACCATCATCACATGTGAGGACACTACCCACCAGGTACATGGTACATACTCATGTGACTCGGCCAACATTGTCTACCTCATACGTTGCAGGAAAGAATGCACCGCGGCATGGTACATCGGCGAGACCATGCAGACACTGAGACAACGTATGAACAGACACCGCGCAACAATCACCAGGCAGGACTGTTACCTCCCAGTCGGGGAACACTTCAGCAGTCAAGGACATTCAGCCTCGGATCTGCGGGTTAGCGTTCTCCAAGGCGGCCTTCGAGACACACGACAACGCAAAATCATCGAGCAGAAACTGATAGCCAAGTTCCGCACCCATGAGGACGGCCTCAATAGGGATCTCAGGTTCATGTCACGCTACAGAACGTGACTCGACATCGTTGTCTATTTTTCCAGTTTTTAAAAAAAAAAGTTAAAAGCTTAACTGCAGACGGCAGCATTTGACACGTTGGACCCCGTGACCCACCTCATTGTCTTAGCTGTACTCTGATGTCTCTTTGATGTAATGCCTCCCTAACAGATTGTATCTCTGCAGACAAATTGTTTTCTGTGTATATATACGGTGTAATCGATTCCCTCACTGTACTTGTACCTGAAGAAGGAGCGGAGCTCCGAAAGCTCGTAATTTTAAATAAAACTGTTGGACTATAACCTGGTGTTGTGCGACTTAATAGCAAAGATAGTCAAGCCTATTCTGCCATTCAATTAGATCATGGCTGATCTGTACTTCAACATTTACCCACCTTTGTTCCAAATCTCTTGATAGCCTTACCGAATAGATATATATCAATCTCAATCTTAAAAATGTATTTTACCCAGCATCCATAGCCTTTGGGGGAATAAGTTCCAGATTTCCACTACCCTGTGTGTGAAAAAGTGCTTCCTGATTTCACTGCTAAATTGCTTATCTCTAATTTGAAAATTAGACCTAATACGGGAGATTACTCACTGTGTACTCTCGCGTATTAGGTCCCGAAGTGCCGGTTTCCTGCATGCACTGCGCATGCGCGGGAAACCGGCACTTCGGGTATGGCAAAGGGGGCGGTTCCTAAGTGAACTGCGTGCGCGCTACAGGTTGCACGCACGCAGCACACATAGTTTTTTTTTCAGGTTTGAACGCGCAGGTAAGTATTGAAGATTTTACACATGAAGAAAGCAGGCGTAAGACCCCCTTTTAACAAGGCAAGTAGTTAATTAAGTATTTTAAATTGTTTTCAACAGGTTTATCTTTTTTAGAGACTTTAAAGAAAGGTAAGTTTATTTTTATAACTTTTAAAAAGAATTTAAATTTTTTCAAAAATTTAAATTTTTGTTTAAAGTGGTTAATTTATTTAACTATAGTTATTTTATTAATGTGATTTTTTTTTTATTTAATTGAGGTTTAGCTGTTCTTTTGGGGGCAAGTTGTATTCATAGCTTTGACAGCTCTTGCTGTCAAAACTATGAATGAAAGATGGTGTGCTGCCATTGGCTCTAACTGGCCCACGTGATCCCAGAGGTAGCATCGAACTAACTGCGCCTCTGGGACACGCACACACTGCGCGCCGGCACCAGGGAGAGGCCCAGGAACTGAAGTTCGTGTGGGCCAAAACCATAAAGGTAGGCGCGAAGTGCGATATCGCGGGGGATCCTTACCCCCGCGGCAACCATCGAACTCCAATTTCTGGGCCTATATCCCCTTGTCTGGATTCCCCCAATATTTTTGTCTGTATCTACCATATCAAATCCCTTTATCATTTTAAACACCTCAATTAGATCACCCCTCAATTTTCTAAACTCAAGGGAATACAAACCTGTCCCCCATCATTTAATTTTAGCCCCGGTGTCATTCTGGTGAATCTGTACCATATCCCCTCCAAGGCCAATATATCCTGCCTGAGACTGGCACTCCAGATGGGGGTCTGACCAAGGCTCTGTACAACTGAAGCATCACTTCCTCACTTTTGAATTTCAACCCCTTTGAGATAAAGGCCTACATTCTATTAGCCTATTTGATCACTTTTGTTCCCTGTGCACGTGATTTTTGTACAAGGGCACCTAAATCTTTTTGCTTCTCCACAGCTTCTAGTCTTTCACCATTAAGAAAATATTCAGATTTCTCTTTCTCGGATCCAAGGTGGATGACAGCGTAGAAAACAGTGAGTTGTAATAAATGGCTGTTTTTCAGACTGGAGATGGTAGACAGTGATGTTCCCCAAGGGTCAGTGCTGGGGCCACTGCTTTTTTTGATATAAATGACCTCGATATTGGAATACAGAGTAGAATTTCTAAATTTGCCAATGACACCAAACTTGGGGGTGTGGCAAACAGTGATGATGATATCAATCGACTGCAGCAGGACATTGAAAGGCTAGCAGAATGGGCAGATGGAATTCAATACAGAGAAGTGTGAGGTGATGCATTTTGGCAGAAGGAACAGGGAGAGGCGATATACACTTAATGGCACAGTTTTAAAGAGTGTGCAGGGGCAGAGGGACCTGGGAGTTAATGTGCATAGGTCCCTGAAGGTGGCAGGACATATTGAGAGAGTGGTTAGCAAAGCATACAGAGAGGGTTGATGAGGCTAATGCAGTTGATGTGGTGTACATGGATTTCCAAAAGGCGTTCGACAAAGTGCCACATAATAGGCCTGCCAGCAAAGTTGAAGTCCATGGAATAAAAGAGACAGTGGCAGCATGGATACGAAATTGGCTAAGTGTCATAGCTTACTGTGCCTTCTAACAGTGTCATCTGCAAACTTATAAACAATTCTCTATTCCTTCATCCAAGTCATTAATATATATGATGAAAAGCTAGGCCCCTGTTCAAATCCCTAGGGAACATCACTCGTAACATTCCTCCAATCAGAGAACATTCCCTTTAATCTCTACTCTGTCTCCTCCCTCCCAACTAATAATATCCATGCCACAAGGTTACCTCCAATTCCATGCTCTTTCAATTTTTGCTAATAATCTCTGTGAGGAATCTTATCAAATACCTTCTGAAAGTCCATATGGACAACATCCTTAGACACTCCCCTATCCACCATGCCAAAGACCTCCTCAAAAATTCAACTAGATTAGTCAGACTTGGCCTACACTTACAAATCTACGTTGACTCTCTATGATCAGCTGATACTTGTTCACGTGCTCAGTCTCAGTCTCTGATGATAGATTCCGATTAACTTCCCATAATTGATGTTAAAATGACCACCACTTAAATTTTGAAAAGGGCCATAATGGAAATCCTCTCTGAAAAGGTAATTAAAATGAGAATGGTCAATGGAAAAGTGCCCAATTTGGGGCTTGTGTCTATCAAAGTGAGACTCGGGTCATTTCTAGAACATGCCTCTTGCACAAATTATTTGTTTTGTACTTTAATGTGTTTACTATTTCTGTGTAAAACACACAGATTGTACTAAGCCAAATATTGTAACTTCAGAGAACAAAGTGTATAATTTTAGAAAGACTAACCTCATTATAATCCCCTTGTCTGTCTTTTTCTTCCTTTCCCTTCTTTACTTTATGCTTTCGCTCTCGATCTTCCTTTCTTTCCCGATCTCTTTTTTCTCTATCTTTGTGTTCCCGCTCTCTATCCCTCCACTCCAGAGAAGCATCTTTATTATCTTTATACCGTTGTTTTTTCCCATCTTCTTTGGATTCTTTGTCTTTTCTCTCTCTGCGTTTCCTTTCCATTTCTTCAACCCTGCCCTCCTGACCAGGCTCTTTTCTTTCTTTCTGACGCTTTTCTCGATGTCCATCACGAGGTCCACGCTCCTTACGCTCTTTGTGTCGATCATGATCTTCATCTCTCGCTTCAGAAGATCTTCTTTTCTTCTCTTTGCTCTCTTCACTATTCTGTTCAGTACAAACATATTTTTCATGGTGCATAGTTCATTTTATTTACTAGGAAAACTGAGCAACCGTTTTCACTAATAGCCTCTAATCAATGGTTAAAAATACACGGGCAGCAAAATAAAACCACTGCAAATCCAACCTACACATTCAAGCTGCTGCACAAAATTTAATTTTTACACATTGCTTTTCTTAGTACTGTGTTACCTGGTTCTGAATACAAAAATAGTGCTGTCAAATGGAGGAAACCAAGTTATAATTCACCTTTAAAATATTATAGTCGATTGGCGTAAACAGGCAATTTATAATGCACCTTTGTCATTATATAGTTTGCAAAAGATTTGTTACAAAGAAAAATTATACAAAAAATGTAATTAAAAAATTAAATAAGATCAGGGACAAAGCAAATTGAGAGACAAGTATTTACTGTCAGGCCAGTGCTTGTCATACTTACTTTGTTTTGCAAGCAGCCAGTCATATAGACTGAATTATTTTTCACCAAGTCTTATGGTTATGACATTTTTGATGAACATAGCAAGACATTTCTCAAACAACTATCATTATATAATAAAACAGAAAATTTTGGAAATCCATAATTGATTATTCAGCATCTAAAAAAGGTAGGTTAACATTTTGGGTGGGACCCTTCAACAGCTGTAATGTGGGCCCAGTCTGAAACATTAGTGCATCTTTTTCTTTGTGATGCTAATTGTCCAGTTGTGTATTTCCAGCGCGTTCTGTTTTTATTTTAGATTTTCACTTTCCTTTTTACCTTCATGTATTTAGACAATTTAACTGCTACTATTACACATCATATCAGTTTTTGTACATTTCAAAGGTTGTTACCCTTCAATTAACGACAGAAAGTTACATAACAGTATAACAGATTGGCAAATTCTTAATGGAAGAATCAATGCTATTGCCAAGTTTGTCATTTCCACTTCCTTCCCTCCAACTTTAGATCATAAAAATCAAACTCTGAAGCTGCAACATAAGTAAAAACAAAGTGGAAACAGTGCAAGATAAAAGCAATACTAAAAAACAAATCTTTCTATTGTTACTTATTTTGAAAAGTCAGTTATACTCTACTGTCCTTATTTCACACTACAGTATATCCTTTCATGTCAACTTCATTTTTTTTAAAACACAATCAACACAAGGAGCCACTCTATCTATTCTTATAAACCGTATACAAACACCACAGTGTTTTCTTCTATTATAGTCCGCAAGTTTTATGAGATACCTAAAAAATGAATCGCAAATATACTATAATTGTCGAGAGCACATTAATATCACTGATGGGTCCGTGTATTTCTGCCAATAATAAATAGTCTTCAAAGATGGAGTCACTTAGTGTGGTAACACACCGAGTTCGAGACAAGTTCCTGACCATAATACACCACAGAATATGTTCCCAATCTTATCGGCGGCACCAGGGGAGGTGCCAAACATATCCAGGCACTTCCCATTTGTAGCTAGGGAAAACTGAAAGGACAAGTTACCATGTGTTTTTCTCTGACTTGAAAGCAACTTTGGCAAAAGCCTGAGAATGGAACACCCTCTCACTCTCAGACTGGGAATGGTACATAGCCTGTGAAGACAGCACAACAGAGCAAAGAAACAAATTACAAAAATGAGGCATAATAAAGGGAACATTTACTCACTTCAGTGCTTCTCTCTTCCTTTTCTTTTCTCTCTCGATGTTTTCTTTCTTTCTCTTCATATTTGTCATCTTTTGGCCATTCCAAAATTTCTGAAGCACAATTGGACAGTAAAATTGCATAAGTATCAAACTTTTCCAAGCAACTGATGTGAGTTACAGGTTAGTTATAACACGTTAAATAGAGGATAACGTTACCTCTAACCTGACACAACAATGCACCCAAACCCAAACTTGATAAAAGCACGTCTACTGCACTAACAATCCTGAGATTGAGATTGCCCAAACTCAATTCACTTGGCTATCTAACAGCCATCAGAGAGGTCTTGATTGTCATTATAACATTGGGCATTGCATTTCAAAACAAGTTCATTTGTGAAGCACTTCCAGATGCTTTGACATGAAAGGTGCATTGTTTACATGAAAGGCACTATATAAATGGAGGTACTGTTGTAAAGCAACCATTATTTATCAAGCTAGATTTGAACCCAGGTCCTAAAAGTGAAAGTCACAAAACCCACTGTACCATTCAATGACAAAATTTATCTTCTCATGGTTTCCTTTACTTTTGGTTGCAATGAAGTCCGTTGAACATCTGATGAGAAGAGAGACTGGGAACTTTTGTTTAAGCTTGCTTTATATGCCAATAGAATTGAAAGATTTTAATGCTGGGGAATGGTGCACTTTCCATCTCAGGATTCAGTGTCAGTGTTAATTCCAGGTCAAGTACAGCAAAATTAGATGGAGATTAAAGTTCTTTTTACTCTCCCTCAAGCCCAAACCCAGAAGAGCATTCCTGCATCAGTGCCACAATTGTCCATTCTGTAGCCTACCTGAGTAAGATTACAGCCAGTTAGTGCCAATTAAGCCAAATTAGAAGAAATCTGTGCTTGAGAATCTCCTACAATGAGTAAAGTCATATTGTCAAGATTTTGTAATACTTGAGCAGGTTCTTTAAATCGATAGAAGTGTTACTTTTTCATCACGGTCACAACCTACTCTATTAAGTGACTGTTTTAAACTGACTGATCAATAGTGGAACTGGACTTTGTTCAAACCCAGCAATCAACAGGTTCCCACTTTATAAGGAGAACACCACAAATAGTACAGGAAGGGTAGCCAGTAAGAACAAGCATAGGCATGAATGAAGAACAACTTCAACTACCAACTGTAAACTCAGGTGTAATAAAGCAATCAATGCTATGCAGTGCCCACTTGTCACTGAAAGATTCTCATGATCCAGCAGGCTCTTAAACACCCAGGTGCATCCATCCTCATTATTCCTTACATGGGTGAAAATACTCCTTCCAATTATTTGATGCTGAGAGATGCGAGAACAGGGAAAATATTTTACTGAGCAACTACAATCAACCTAATATAAATTGAGAAAACCCAAGTGGTCCAAAAACACAGCTGGGATATGTAATTCATAACTGTTTCATGGCCCAGTGCATTAGAGAAACCATGATTGGTAGTACTCTTCTCAACTGGTACTTGCAAGTGACCCGAAGTACAAAAATGGAATTTGTGGCATTCCGGGGGGGGGGGGGGGGGGGCAGTGACCACAGAATGATCAAGTTTAGCATGTTCCAGGATTCAGAAATACTAAAGATCAAGAGCCAGGTATATACTCAAAGGGCTAATTTCAAAGAAATTAATTGAAAACTTAAGCACATTTTTTTTTTGGGGGGGGGTGGGGGGGGGAGGGGGATTCAACAACAGCACAGTAGAGGTCAAGTGTAACACCTTTAAAGGAATAACATTGAGCATCCAGGATAAATGCATACATAAAATCACCAAGCTTAGACTAAATTGGTGTGACCTTAAATGGATGAATTAATAAATCAAAGGTAAAATGAAATGGAAGAAAATACCTCGACAAATATTGCAAGGAGAATGGGGATGGGATTCACTAGAATTAATAGAACGACATGCAGAAACATGTTAAAAAGGTGATCAGAGGGAGAAAAATAGACCTATAAAAAAGCAAAGCTGCAAACACACAATGTAAAGCAGTAAGAAATTCTCTCATTAGGAAGAGGGCAGTCAAAGAAGTGAAAATTATAAAAGATGCAAATAGATTTGAAAAAGGGGACAAGCACAGATAGTAAACGTCCTGAATGACTACTTCCTCTTCAGTGTTCACAACAGGCCCTTCCCAGTTATCTCAAGCAATATGAATGACCAATATAAATGAGGTGAAGTCCTAAATAGACAAAGGAACTGAAAAAGAATCAATCGCTAGGGATAGATAGTATCCCAGAGTGTTGAAGACAACTAGGGAGAAACTGACAATCATTATAATGGAATCACTGGATACTGGGAAGGTACCACTACATTGCAGTATTGCCTATATTCAAAAAGGGTGACAAATCAGACTACAGACAAATTAGTCTTACTTCAATCCATGTAAAACAAAAGAACGAAAAAATGAAAGAACTTGCTCTTATATAGTGCCTTTCACAACTTCAGTACATCCCAAAGCACTTCCCAATTAATAAAGTGCTTTTAACATCTAGTTACTGTTGTAATGTAGGGAAATGTTGCAGCCAATTTGTGAACAGCAAGGTCCCACAAACAGCAATGAGCTAAATGACCAGATAATCTATTTTGGTGACATTGGTTGAGGGATAAATGTTGGCCAGGACACCGGGAGAACTCCCCTGCTCTTCTTCGAATAGTGCCGTGGGATCTCTCGCGTCCACCTGAGGAGGCAGATGGGGCCTCAGTTTAACGCCTTATCCAAAAGATGGCACCTTCGACAATGCAGCACTGCACTGATGTCAGCACAGATTTTGTGCTCAAGTCTCTGGAGTGGGACCAACTTCCTTGATATCTTTGAGGAAATAACATCCAAGATAGGCTGTGACAAGCCTTATGACATGTTGTACCTCGGCTTCTAGAAGGCATTTTGCAAAGTTATTAGTAAAATTCAAAGCTGTGGGTATTCAGGGTAAATCTTGGGAATGGGTAAGAAATTGGTTGAAAGGTGGAAATCAGGGTCTACTTAGAGGAGTTGTGTCAGGGTAGGGTTAGGGGATTATTGGGTGTGATACCTCAGGGATCGGTGTTGGGACCACTTCCCTTTTAGATTTACATCAGTGACTTGGACTCAGAAACCCAATGCAAATTGGTCACATTTACAGATTGGATTAAACTAGGAGAGTCATGGAATCGGAGAAGACATCTCAGAATCATAGAAAACTGGACAAAATATGTAATTTGGCAGAAGACGTTTAATATAGAGAAACATAAAGTACTACACATTTGAAGGGAAAATGGGCAACACATGCATTTTAAAATAGAAAAGCTTCTGTGTCCAGCTAATGCAGAAGATCAATCAACAAAGTCAATAGAATGTTGAACTATATAATCCGGACAATTGAATGCAAGTCAGAGGAAGTCATGATCAAACTGTACAGGGCTTTGGTCAGACCACATCAACAACAATTTGCATTTACACAGAGCCTTTAACATAGTAAAACATCCCAAGGCATCTTGCGGACTATGTCCAGCTGCAGTCACCAAAACAGAAGGGAGACATTCAAGCACTGGTGGCAATATAGACAAGAGTCACGAGGCTGATCCCCGATCTTACCCAGTTATGAGGAAAGACAAGAAACTTGGGCTCTTCATCCTTGAAAGGATACACCCAAGAGAGGATCTTAGAGGTATGCAAGATTGTAAATAGTATGAAAAAGGTAAATACAGAAAACTACTTTAAGTTAAATTGTTATAGTAGAAGAAGGGAGTCACAGGTTGAAACTAGTAACAGGAAATTTGGGACTGATACCAGGAAGTTATTCTTCACAGAATGTAATCAGCATTCAGAATGGACTCCTAGATAGAGTATTAGAAGTTAAAAGCCTGTAACAATTGAAGAATCAATTGGATGCTGCAATGGGGCAACTTGAGGATCATTCTAGATGGACAAGCTGAGAATAGCCGAAGCTTCTCGTTCATCCATAATTATCTGGTGAATTGACTGCAAAAGAGGAACTTAACATGATATAACAAAGTGGGAAATATAGAATCAGGTGAACCATCTGCCAAAATTTTCTTTTTAAAGTATGAAATTAAACAAAATGCAAATTGACGCAAAACCCAAGAATAGCTGTATGGAAGACAAAAGTCAAATAAAGTATTTTAGTAATGGAAAATATAGTACCATAACCTTTTAGAAACTGATTTTCATTAACTTTCAACAGTAAATACAAATCTACCTTTATCTTTTTTCTGCCGATGTTTAGATCGCTGGTCGCCAATTTCATCTTTTTCTCTCGCTTTTTCCTGGAGTTTGTCTCTTTCTTTTTTCCTCTCTCTTTCTTTATCTTTGTCTCGGTGTCTCTCAGATTCATGTCCCCGCTTTGTAGATCCCTCTGTAATAGAATCCCTTTCTTTGTCCTTGTTACGAACTCTTTGATCTGCACTGCATTCTAGGTCTTGATCCTTCTCTTTATCTCTATCCCTGTTTTTATGTCTCTCTCTTTCCTTATCTTGTTTCTTTTCTCTATCTCTATCCCTTTCTTCGTTCTTAACTTTTTTGTGTACTTTTTCATGATCTCGTTCTTTATGTCCATCTCCATCCCTCTCCTTTCCTTTGTTTCTCACTCTGTCTTTATCTCGCTCCCTTTCCTTATCTCTGTCCCTCTCCCTTTCCTTATCTCGGTCCCTTTCCCTATGTCGATGTTCCCTAGTGTCAGAGCTACCAGTAGACTCCTCGTCCTTACGCCTTTTCTTTTCCCTGCTCTTTTTATCATTGTCATCTGGGTGATCTCCTTGAGCAGCCTGAAAAAAAGCAAAATCAAAAAAGGGGTATGTAAAACCATATAACATTTTATATTAAAAAGAAATTTGAATTAACAGATAATTCAAATTAAGCAACTTCAAATGATCAGAAGTACAGGAAACTTTCGTTTATCCGGCATCGACGGGACCGGCGTGGTGCCGGTTTATCGAAAGTACCGGATAACGGAGAGTTATATCTACCGAGGCTATTTTTAACAAAGAGACTCCAGGCAGCACGGGAGAATCAACTCCTGCTACTGTAGTGTTTCGGACTTCCGACAGCGCCAGGAGGCCGAGTAGTGGCACTTTTGAAAAGTACCCCTGCTGACTAAATCGGCGTTCGCGGACTCGGACTCGGACTCGGGATCGGCAACATTGCCGGTTATTTGAGAGGAGTTTTCGGAGCACTCGGCGTTCGCGGAGACTCGACTGCGACTCGGCAACATTGCCGGTTATTTGAGAGGAGTTTTCAGAGGATGATTTTTGCCGGTTAAGCGAGAATTCCGGATATTTGGGTGCCGGATAAACGAAAGTTTCCTGTAGACTGTGCTGGATGCAGAATTTCCTGAGAAATTAAGTGCAGGTTATGTGATGTCTCATTACACCTCCAGTAATATTACAGTTGCTATTCTTCTTCTGTAATCATACATCAAGGACATGAAGTGCACAGAGAATCCCTGCCAGCACAAAAATGTCAAAGTAGAATAAAATTCCCACTCCGAACATAAAATATAACAATGATCTTGAAGCTGTAACGTATTTTCAGGTTTCATATGGTAGCTATAAATTGCCCAGTCTTAGTTTTTCACAAATAAATAAAGCTAAGACAGCTTATTTTACCCATCTAGCTCAAATGTCCATAGAAACTGACAATTCCCCACAGTCTAATATCATGGAAAAGTACAGCACAGAAGGAGGCGATTCGACCCATCGAGTCTGCGGCAGCTCTTTTGAACGCCAATCCAGTTAGTCCCACGCCCCGGCCCTTTCCCCATATCCCTGCATTTTTTTATCCTTCAAGTATTTATTCTATTCCTTTTTTGAAGGCTACTATTGAATCTGTTTCCACCACCCTATTAGGCCAAATCCTAACCACTAACTGCTTAAAAAAGTTTTTCCCTCATATTGCCTCTGGTTCTTTTGCCAATCACCTTAAATCTGTGCCCTCTGGTCATTGACCCTTCAGCCAGTGGAAACAGTTTCTCTTTATTTATTCTATCTAAACCCGACATGATTTTAAACACCTCTATCAAATCTCCTCTTAGCCTTCACTGCTCTAAGGAGAACAACGTCAGCTTCTCCAGTCTAGCCACGTAACTGTAATCCCTCATCCCAGGAACCATTCCAGTAAAACCCTCTCCAAAGCCTTCATGTCCTTCCTGAGGTGTGGTGCCCAGAATTGGACACAATACTCCAGCTGGGGCCGAACTAGTGTTTTATATAGCTTTAGTATAACTTCCTGGCTTTTGTACTCTATGCCTCTATTTATAAAGCCCAGGTTCCAATATGCTTTATTAACTGCTTTGTTAACCTGCCCTGCCACCTTCAGAGATTTGTGCACAAACACCCCCCGGTCTCTCTGTTCTTGCACCCCCTTTAACATTGTACCATTTAGCTTGTATTGTCTCTCCTCATTTTTTCTACCAAAATGGTGTGAACTTTGTTGATTAAAATTACAACTATACTCTCAGGTTCCCATTATTCTCTAAGTTCCAGTTAAATAATTCTGTTTTGAGGTTTTTTTGCTTAAATGACAAAGATGTTTCACAAACTTAACTTAGAAAGCAGTGGACCATAACCAAATGTTTGAGTTGAGCTAAAAGCATCGTCTTTCCCCGATTACACATTTACAATGTAACATGACTTAAATTCTTCAAAATGATATAAGCAGTGTGAAAACAGAAGGAAATGGACTGAAAAAAAATTCCAGGGGGTGGGGAGACACAGAATTGGCTGCCCTGGCCTGCAGTATCAGCTGCCAGTCAGCTCTTCTTCAGTCTTCTCAAGAATTTGCCCCTCCACTTCACTGACGAGATTGTTTCTACTCCATGTCTTGAAAGTTTTCCTGCAAACAGAATTTCTACTAGTTGCTACTTCAGTATTTTTCTTGCAGATTTTTACAGGTACTTCATTCCTCACACCCCCAACCCCCACTCCAATTTTCTCCCTCAGGCAATAACTCATTCTGGGGTTGGTTCTAGTTGCCATGTAGGGAAACACGGCAGCCAATTTGCACACAGCAAGTTTCTACAAACAGCGACGAGATAAATGACTGGTTACTGATACTAGTTTTTTATTCCAGATTTATTTAATTAACTGAGTTTAAATTTCACAGCTGCCGTGGTGGGACTTGAACTCACATCTCTGGATCATTAGTGCCGGCCTCTGGATTACTAGTCCAGTAACATAACCACTATGCAACCATACCCCATATTAGTCGTGGCTCAGTTGATAGCACTCTCGCCTCTGAGTCAGAAGCTTGTGGGTTCAAGACCCACTCCAAGGACTTAAACATTTGTTGCCCATCCCTCGTTGCCCTGAAAAGGTGATGATGGGCATTCTCCTTGAATAACTGCAGTACTTGTGGTGATGGTGTTACCGAGGAAATTCCAGGATATTGACCCAACGATGAAGAAGAAACCGTGATCTTTGTCCAAGTTAGGATGGTATGTAACTTGGGAGATTTTTCCACAACATTACTGGTCTCAGTAACTTTGAAGCCACAGGGGAGGGAGGTGCAGCTGAACTAACCACGGCGAGTTGTTGCAGTGCATCCTGTAGATCATACATACCGCAGCCACAGTACACCAGGAGGGGGAGGTTATTGAGTCCAGTGTGGGGCACCGATCAAGCAAACTGCCCTGTCCCGAATAGTGCTGAGCTTTGAATGTTGTTGCAGCTGCACCCATCCAGCCAAATGCTAAGTACTCCATGACACACCTGACTTGTGCCATGTAGATGGTGGAGAGGCTTTGAAGGGTCTGCAGCTGAGCCACTCGGTGCAGAATACCCAGTCTCCACCTTGCTCTTGTAGTCACAGTTGGACGGTGCAGTGGGGTCGTTGAAGGTCAAGAGGTGATGACTGAGCTTTCTCTTGCTCATATGGGAGAGTTGGCAGGCTATCTGGGTGAGGCGGGTATCGTCGCCAAGCTTGATCCGGTTCTGACCGACTAGCCCACACACGCACATACTTTTCCAGCAGAGATCACTGCATGGCAATAAGAGTAACGACCCTCACTAACTATTAAATTTTTACCCCTTAGTCCGTCTGAGGAGCACTATCATTTCTGTTAATTATATAAATATCAGTATAGGATGTTGTCATTTTCTCTGCATCAGAGGGAAACGGTAGCATAGTGGTTATGTTACTGGACTAGTAATCCAGCGGCCTGGACTAATGATCTGGAGACGGGAGTTCAAATCCCACCACGGCAGCTAGGGAATTTAAATTCAGTTAAAAAGCTAGTATCAGTAATGGTGACCATGAAACTATCGGATTGTCGTAAAAAACCCATCAGGTTCACTAATGTCCTTTCGGGAAGGAAATCTGCCATCCTTACCTGGTCTGGCCTATATGTGACTTCAGACCCACAGCAATGTGGTTGACTCTTAACTGCCCTCTGAAATGGCCTGGCAAGCCACTAAGTTGTAACAAACCGCTACGAAAAACAATAGGAATAAAACCGGACGGACCACCCGGCATCGACCTCAGCACCGGCTATGGACACGGCAACGGCACACCCAGTCCAGTCGACCCTGCAAAGTCCTCCTCACCAACATCTGGGAACTAGTGCCAAAATTGGGAGAGCTGTCCCACAGACTGGTCAAGCAACAGCCTGACTTAGTCATACTCACAGAATCATACCTTTCAGCCAATCTCCCAAACTCCTCCATCACCATCCCTGGGTATGTCCTGTCCCACCGGCAGGACAGACCCACCAGGGGTGGCGGCACAGTGGTATACAGTCGAAAGGGAGTGGCCCTGGGTGTCCTCAACATTGACTCCGGACCCCATGAAGTCTCATGGCTTCAGGTCAAACATGGGCAAGGAAACCTCCTGTGATTACCACCTACCGCCCACCCCCAGCTGATGAATCAGTACTCCTCCATGTTGAACACCACTTGGATGAAGCACTGAGAGTCGCAAGGGCACAGAATGTACTCTGGGTGGGGCACTCCAATATCCATCACCAAGAGTGGCTTGGTAGCACCACTACAGACCGAGCTGGCCGAGTCCTGAAGGACAATAGCTGCCAGTCTAGGCCTGCTACAGGTGGTGAGAGAACCAACACAAGGGAAAAACCTACTTGACCTTGTCCTCACCAATCTACCTCCATGACAGTATTGGTAGCAGTGACCACTGTACAGTCATTGTGGAGACGAAGTCCCATCTTCACACTGAGAACACCCTCCATCGTGCTGTGTGGCACTACCACCATGCTAAATGGGATAGATTCAGAACAGATCTAGCAGCTCAAAACTGGGCATTCATGAGGCGCTGTGGGCCATCAGCAGCAGAACTGTATTCCACCACAATCTGCAACCTCATGGCCCGGCATATCCCTCACTCTACCATTACCATCAAGCCATGGGACCAACCCTGGTTCAATAAGGAGTGTAGATGAGCATGCCAGGAGCAGCACCAGGCGCACCTAAAAATGTGGTGCCAACCTGGGGAAGCTGCAACACATGCCTACATGCGGGCTAAAAAGCGGAAGCAGCATGCTATAGACAGAGCTAAGCGATCCCATAATCAACAGATCAGATCAAAGCTCTGCAGTCCTGCCACATCCAGTCGTGAATGGTGGTGGACCATTAAACAAGTAACGGGAGGAGGAGGCTCCATGAATATCCCATCCTCAATGATAGTGGAGCCCAGCACGTGAGTGCAAAAGACAAAGCTGAAGCGTTTGCAGCCATCTTCAGCCAGAAGTGCCGAGTGGATGATCCATATCGGTCTCCTCCTGAGGTCCCCACCACCACAAAAGTCAGTCTTCGATTCACTCCACATGATAGCAAGAAACAGCTGAGCGCATTGGATACAGCAAAGGCTGTGGGCCCTGACAACATCCCGGCTGTCGTGCTGAAAACTGGTGCTCCAGAACTAGCCGCGCCTCTAGCCAAGCTGTTCCAGTACAGCTAGAACACTGGCATCTATCCGACAATGTGGAAAACTACCCAGGTGTGTCCTGCCCACAAAAAGCAGGACAAATCCAATTACTGTCCCATCAGTCTACTCTCAATCATCAGCAAAGTGATGGAAGATGTCGTCGACAGTGCTATCAAGCAGCACTTACTCACCAATAACCTGCTCACTGATGCCCAGTTTGGGTTCCACCAGGACCACTCGGCTCCAGACCTCATTACAGCCTTGGTCCAAACATGGACAAAAGAGCTGAATTCCAGAGGTGAGGTGAGAGTGACTGCCCTTGACATCAAGGCAGCATTTGACCGAGCGTGGCATCAAGGAGCCCTAGTAAAACTGAAGTCAATGGGAAATGGTGGGGTAAAGTCTCCACTGGCTGGAGTCATACCAAGCACAAAGGAAGATGGTTGTGCTGGTTGGAGGTCAATCATCACAGCCCCAGGACATCACTGCAGGAGTTCCTCAGGGCAGTGTCCTAGGCCCAATCATCTTCAGCTGCTTCATCAATGACGTTCCCTCCATCATAAGAGGGGATGTTCGCTGATGACTGCAGTGTTCGGTGCCATTCGCAACTCCTCAGATAATGAAGCAGTCCATGTCCGCATGCAGCAACACGGACGACATTCAGGCTTGGGCTGATAAGTGGCAGGTAGCATTCGCGCCACACAAGTGCCAGGCAATGACTATCGCCATCAAGCGAGAGTCTAACCACCGCCCCTTGATATTCAACGGCATTACCATCGCCGAATCCACCACCATCAATATCCTGGGGGTCACCATTGACCAGAAACTTAACTGGACCAGCTACATAAATACTGTGGCAACAAGAGCAGGTGAGAGGCTAGGTATTCTGCAGCGAGTGTCTCACCTCCTGACTCCCCAAAGCCTTTCCACCATCTACAAGGCACAAGTCAGGAGTGTGATGGAATAATCATCACTTGCCTGGATGAGTGCAGCTCCAACAACACTCAAGAAGCTCGACACCATCCAAGACAAAGTATCCCGCTTGATTGGCACCCCATCCACCACATTAAACATTCACTCCCTCCACCACCGGCGTACCGTGGCTGCAGTGTGTACCATCTACAAGATGCACTGCAGCAACTCGCCAAGGCTTCTTCGGCAGCACCTCCCAAACCCGCGGCCTCAACCACCTAGAAGGACAAGGGCAGCGGGCACATGGGAACACCACCACCTCCATGTTCCCCTCCAAGTCACACACCATCCTGACTTGGAAGTATATCGCCATTCCTTCATCGTTGCTGGGTCAAAATCCTGGAACTCTCTCCCTAACAGCACTGTGGGAGTACCTTCACTACACGGACTGCAGCGGTTCAAGGACACCACCACCTTCTGAAGGGCAACTAGGGATGGGCAATAAATGCTGGCCTTGCCAGCGACGCCCACATCCCATGAATGAATTAAAAAAAAACTCCTCTAATCCCATTTCCTGATTCTGTCTCCATACCAATTAATATTTTTCATCTTCAAGTGATTCTCTAATTTTCCCTTAATGCTCTGATTACAAAAAATAACTTGCATTTATTTTACGTCATTAACCCGTCCCAAAGTACTTTGTAGCCTATGAATTACTTTTTGTATGTAGTCACTGTTGGATTTTTTTGTAGGCAAAATGCAGCAGCTACTTTGGGCACAACTAGGCCCCACAAACAGCAATAATACAAATGACCAGTTAATCTGTTTTCGTGATATTGGTGAGGGATAAGTGTTGGCCAGGATACAGGATAAACTCCCTTGCTCTCCTTAGAATAGAGCCATGCAATCTTTTACATCCACCCGAGCAGGCAGAAAGGAGCAATTAAATTGGCCTCAATAGCCACTTGTAGTAATATATTTAATATTCTAATCACCCTGTGCATAAAGAAATTTCTTTTAATCTCCCCTTTACACTTTTAGGACTAATCTTAAGGTTATGGGTCCTTTCTACCGATTAATCGACAAATTAAAGTAATCTTGTACTATTTACCCTCTCAAACCATTTCAAACCATCAAACAAACATGAAGCATTTTTATCTATCAATTTGGTCCCAGCATGGCAGGCTCCTACTGTATTCCTCTCCTTTGGAACTCCATCCAGTCATCATCATTTCCCCTCCCCCACCCAAGACTCCACCCCCACAGTGCTTAAGACCTCCTCTCCTAATAGTGGGTGTATTTTAGCTCAATCTACAACTTCAAGCTCCCTGTACAGAATACATTGCCCATCCCGACCCTGTTTGTTCTGTGTTCACATTTGATTTCCTGGAATGCTCTGCTGAGACTGCATTGTGTGAATCAGCTGCTGTGACCCTGCTCTGCCACTCGATCGCTTCAATTTTAAGGTAACCCTATTCCAGCCTACTGTCTCCATGCCCCACCTGCTGTTGTTACCTGCTGGGCTTCTAGACTGTACTCCAAAGCACAGCTGGCTTTTCAAGTTTACTCTGCTCCTGTGTTGGATCCTGGGCAGAAATCTGCTTTCACCTGGGCTGAATCTCATTTCTTTGCTGGCTTCAGTACTTCAATGGGATCTCCACTTTCACTGCCATTTTCCACTGAGGCTGTATTCTCTGTTGGATTTCCTCTACCTTCCCTGCTTCTGCAAGCTCGGTTATTTCTCCACTGGGACTTTTCACTGTATCTTGTGCTAGCTCTGATCTATACCTGCAAGTTCCCATCCTGTTCCGGATGCTGGCCGCAGGTTACTGAATGATCTCGGCTTTGCTTCCATCACTTGCCTCCCGTGTCCACTGACTCTGCTTTGCTCTATTCATCTTTCACAACTCCTTCATCACCCTTCATTTGGACTGGATTTGACCAGCTCCTCAAACTCCTGCTGTACTCCCAATCTTGTGCTCCTCACTGCCCTACAACTCCCACATAAGCATTGATCTCGTAGATTTACCCTTTACCCTTCCCTAGCTCTCTGGTCTTCTCTGCTCTTGGTCCAACGGCTTCTCTTCCATTGCACTTCGCTCCTATGCTGTCCCACCGTATCTGCTGGTGCGCTAACACCCGAGACCACTGGAGCACCTCCGCTGGATTCCAGAAGCAACCTCAGCTGGCTCACAGTTGATTCTCCATTACTCCTCGGCCCTCTGATTCTACTGGACAACCTCCACCGGCCTCTCAGCTGATGCTCCGAATGGCTGCTGGATCCACTCCCTCGCCACAACTGACTGTGGACCTGGAAATTGGTTTGTGTGTGCACCAAACTGACGCCACATTGTCTGCAAGTCGACTTCATCTCACCACAGGATCTCAGATTTGAACTTTGGATTGTTTCACATCATCTCCTCCCTGTGCTCTGTTTACTACTGCAACAGATCCTATCTAATCTCTGTCATGCCTATGTAACCCAAACCCATATGCATATCCATTTGCATGCATATTTTGCCCTCCATTCCAGGCTTGAGCCATTTACTTCTATCTCCATTTTTCTTTTCTCTCGACCCTCTGAGACCCTTCTATCTTCACCTTCCTGCCATTTGATCATGCCACCTTTCATTTCTCCCCATTGAGGTACTTTGCCCACCCAATCTCTACCACAGCCCGCCGCTGTCAAAAGCTTGAATTCCCCTTGAAATAAGCCCATGTCTATCCGAATAGCCCAGTAAGCACTCTCCACTGCCTCCTTTCAAGCAGCGACCCCAAATTCCTCGCCTCCTGTCTTGCCAACCTTTATTCTTTATTATCCATCATCAATAAACTCCTCACCTACACTGTCTACTCATAACATTATACTGGCTACCTTACACAAAGGTGGGAATTGATTATGCTTTTATTAAGCATAAAATAGTGGCTGATGAAGGGACAAATAAGCTGCTGCCAACCATGGGCTGCTCATTATTTTAAATTAGTATGATTTAGTGTTGATTTAATGGTTTGATTAACTTAGCAAACTGACTGAATGAAGCTGCGTATTTAGCCATGCCAAAAAAAAATCTACCAACAGAATAGGAAATTGAATATAAAGAACTGCTATAAAACTGTTAAGTATCACAAAGAATATCAGGGTCTCTGAACATCACTACCAAAAATGCATCAATGCATACATTCTTCCGAAAAGCAACTCAGGACTCACATCTATAATTCATATCTGATAATCTATTATAGCAGTCAATCTTTTGTTTTTGCAACAAAAAGAAATCTATTCCAAACATTGGCTCTATAGTATCAAACACTGCCTTGTGAGATTGGCTAATGAACAACCAATTTCTGCTATTGTGATTGGTCTATGGCTGCATTATATTTTGTAATTAAAAGAAATTACCTTAATATGCTTGAGCAGCTCCTCTGTTTTCCAGGTATCTTCTTTGGTTTTCCCCTAAAATAAAAGTAAAATTGAACATGTTCAAGAAGTGAGGAAAGAGAAACTGCAAATTCTGGAAATCTGAACCAGAAACCAAAAACATTGCAAAAAAAAAGGCAGATCAATTTAGTGATTTATGAAATATTACTGCAGGTATGTTAAAAATTATATACATAGAAATGTTACTGCCTAAATATCTTTATATTCAATTGTATATTAAATATAGATATTGCTAGAATATCTGCTTTTATTTGAAAACAGAATGGACCATTCTTAATTTGGAGAGGGGACTAAAATATATGGGGCAATCAATAGAATGATTTCTGCACAATGTTTTGGTAAGATTGAAGGCTGCCTACATCAAATAGATCACTACATTAATGAAGTACAATTGAAAACCAAATAGACTTTTTGATGGCAAATAAATAAAGTATATTTCTTAATCTACTAATATATTAAAAATGATATGTCAGCACACCCAGACATTACACTCTGTTACAGATGCAAAACAATCATAAAATGCTGGGTGCTTCTGAACTGCAACCTGAAACTGCCAAGCATATTCCAATCAGAAAGTTCCCTCACCAAAAACAATATTGGGCCAGAATTTTCTGTAGGCGGCGAACAAACAGCACCCTTACCCTTGCCCACTTAATTTCTATGACCTTTTGCAATGGAGGTTGCTGTTAGTGAGAGGTCGGAACAGCGTAGAGTCCTTCACAGGACATCTGGGACATGTGTGAACAGGACAGGACTGTGTGTCTCCTTAACCAACCAGATTGAAGTATTGTTAATGAACAGCGCAGAGTCTGAACCAGGAAGTGCAAGTTACAATAGTGAATTTAATGTCAAATCAGGTACAGAAAGCGAAATAAAGACAGAGAACGAAAGATTGCATTAAGAGAGAGAAAAGAGACAGAAAGAAAAAAGTTTAAAAAAATGTAATTTACACTTTAAAAAAACTCTAACAACACTTAAAATCTGAAGGAATGAGATTCCACACTTGTAAAAGTTAATTTTCAGTACCAGAGAAGTTATTTGGCAGTAATTAAAACTTACCATGCTATTAAAAAGGACAAGCCCTAACTTTCTATGGCGAGTTTAGTCCGTATCTACTGTGCAAATACAGGAACTTCACACCGTTCAATACATTGAAGACAGACAGTAAGATGCCGTTTTCGCAGAGCTTACAGAGGAGCAGCGCATCTCGGACAGCAACTTCTGGATTTTCGTGTTTAACTGCGCATCTGCGCTCACCTGGTGTTGCTGTCCAATTTGTGCATAAATAACGGTGAACGGCGTGAGCCTCACCGTTACTTATACAATGAATTCTGGCCCGTTGAAACATTGGGCAACCTCAGGCTATGTTTGCTTAAAGCAATTAGACCTTGTGGTTTAAAGAAACTAGCCATTAAGCACAGCTCCACCTTATTAGCAGAACAATATATTGCGATTTACACGGTATAACGTTCCTTTCATTACAAAAAGATCATCTGATTTACAATAAGCAATGCCACGCTTTAAGATCATTTTATCTTTCACTGGTAGCCAAGCTGCTGTTGTGATAGCAAGGGAACATTAATACAGTCTGTCTTGAAGTCCCTCTGATTAAACAGTCATTGAGGCATACCGGCAGTTGTTACAGAAGAAATTTCCGGTTTGTAATTTCATGCCTATCGGGGATATTTTTTATTCGGCAGACAGTCACAACACTCAGTTGGTTTCAGAAGATTCACAGATTGCTAGTCCAAAGAACAACCGGATACCAATACATGAAATTGTGAACCATGTACCAATTCAATCATTTTCTACAGTCATCAAAAAAAACATTTTTCACATTAGCAAAGTATGTTTGAACAAACTGGTGTTCCACATAGGGTCCAATAAATAGAATGTTGGTAACCTACTGCACTGGTTAAAATGAAATCCAGACTGACAGCTGGGGATGTAGCAGTCAAATTGAGAGATTTTTAAAAAGCACTTGAGTTTAAAGGGAAAACAGCAGATCCAGAGCATTTTCATTGGTCACCAATTAACTCATTTCAGGCAGCCCAGAAAATGAAGCATCTAGCCCTCAATACACTTACTATTTGCTTAGAATACTAATTTTATCTATAAACACAAAGGTGGTGAAATTCCTTGCATCATTAATTTTACTGTTATTTACTTTTCTTCACTAAAACCACTATTATCACTCCCCTCCTCAAAAATCCCCCTTTGACCCCTCTGTCCTTGCAAACTACCATCTCCAACCTCCCTTTCCTATCCAAAGTCCTTGGATATGCCTTCGCCTCCCAAATCTATGCCCATCATTCCCGCAACTCTCTGTTTGAGTCACTCCAATCAGGTTTCCATACCTGCTAGAGCACCAAAACAACCCTAAGCAAAGTCACAATCAACAATGTGTGTGACTGTGGTGCATTACCCCTCCTCGTCCTCTCTGTATGCAGCCTTTGACACGGATGACCAAACCATCCTCCTCCAACACCTCTCATTCACTGTCCATTTGGTGAAACTGATTTTATTACATACCTATTTGATCATAGCCAAAGCATCTCCAGCAAGTTTATCTTCTTGTCTCCGCACTGTTACTGCAGACATGGAGTCAGCTCCAACATGTACACTGCCAACACCCAACTCTGCCACCTGTCTTGACCCTTCCCATATGTATCCTTGCCATCGAGTCCATCCCCTTATCCAGCCACTGTCTCAGGCTAAACCAAACTGTTTCCAACCTCGGCATCCTATTCGACCCCAAGCTGAGCTTCTGACCCTATTTCTTCTCCAGCACAAAGACCACCTACTTCCAACTCCATCACCTCACCTGCCTCCACCCTTATCTCAGCCCATCTGCCGGTGATATCCTCATCCATGCCTTTGTCGCTTCAAGACTCAACTATTCCAATGCTCAACTATTCCATTCTCCACCATCTGTAAACTTCAGCAATCAGGCGGCCCAGAAAATGAATCATTTAGCCCTCAATACGCTTACTAATTATTTAGAATACTAATTTTATCTATAAACATAAAAGGTGGTGAAATTCCCAGAGTCGTTAATAGCTGCCTGTATCCTATCCTGCACCAATCCCATTACCGCTGACCTATGTTCTGAGTCCCCAATACCCCAAATTTAAAGTTCTCATCCTTCTGTTTAAATCTTTTCAAAGTCACACCCCACCCTATCTCTGTACTCTCCTCCAGCTCTATAACCCTCCCCTGAACTCTGCATTCCTCTCACTGTGACCTCTTGCACATCCCTCTCCCCTCCTACACCCCAATATTGGAAGCCATTGTCTTCAACTGCCAAGGCCCCACTCACTGGAATCCTCCCCACACCCCTCTGCCTCTCCACCTCCCTCTCCTCCTTAAAAACGACCACTTTGACCTCTACTAATATCGCCTTTTTTGCCTCAGTATCCATTTTTTCATTACACCTCTGTAAATGCTTTGGGCGCTTAAGGCATGATATAAATGCAAGTCACCTTTGCAAATGAAGTGCATACTGCAGAGATTGTCTGTTGCCACATTCCATAAGTATTCTGTCATAGTGGAGAATGAATGGCACTCCACAAGATAGATATGATGTCTCATTACATCTGCAATGTTCTCCTTTATTGCTAAGGTAACTCGATCAGCCAATGCTTCAATAGGCTAAACAGGAGAACAAACCGCCAAAATAGATGTGGCAAACAGTATGCTGTGCCTCCGTGTGTGGTAAGCAATAACCACAAGAATACTATTCTGCTTTTGGTTAATGTTTAATACTGCTGTGTACTTAAATGTTATCTGTCACAAATCATTTCTCTTTATAACAGCTCCTTACATACCTAGGAGCACACTATACCTTCCTCTAACTGCAAGTTTTTTGTCTTTTTATTTTAATTTCTTATATTTTTAAATCTTGTAAATCTGCACAAGCTTGCATTTCTTGAACAAAGTTCCATTTAAAAAAAAATACTATTATGTGCAACATATCATCTCGCCCCATTTCAGGGTAGTACTGCTCTGAACACTCATATATCCAGCACTCATTAGACTAAAAATGAATGCATCCCATTTCTAATGTTATGAACGTATGAGAAGATGGCGAGAAAAGGCCATCAAGCCTTTCAATGCTCACCACATCCGTTAGATAACCCCATGCATTATCTTCCCCAATCGCTAGTGATGCTAACTCCTAGGACAAGCAAAAAAACTAGAAAAATACCTCTGGCTAATTTCAGGAAAAACTCCCGCAAATTCCTCCCCAACTCCCTAAGACAATTAAGCAAGTTTCAGAAATCATGGTTACCCATAGCATATCACTAGATGTACTTAACTAGTTCATCCCCACTGTCTTTAGTAACATAGAACTGTACAGGATGAGCAACGGCTATATCCATCTACCAGACCAATCCCATTTTGCAAAACCATAGAAGTTCACAGCACAGAAGGAGGACATTCAGGCCATCACGTCTGTGCCAGCTCTTTACTAAAGAAATCACAAACAACTTCTACTCCCCGTAGCCTAGTATCCTTCTCTGCTTAAAAATATTTATCCCATTTTCCCTTAAAAGAAGCAATTGTCTCTGACTCAATCATTCCCTGTGACAAAGCATTCCATGCTCCAACAACCCTCTGTGTAAAGAAATCTCTTCTAACCTCTTTCATCACTCTGAATGGGAATTTGAAATTGATGACCCTCGTCACTGACTCCCCAAACAGAGGAAATTGTCTTTCCCATTCACCATCAAAACTCTACATCATTTTAAAAACCTCAAGTAAATCTGCTCTTAACCTTTGTTCCAATGGAAATATGTTCCAGTTTCTCAAGTCTCTCCTCATAACGATAGTTTCCCACCCCAGGATCATCCTGATGAACCTACTCTGATCACTCTCTGTAGCTTTATATTTTACACCAGTCAATGTTCACATCTACCAAAAGTTTATCCATCACCCTCTTGAAATTTGCATTACTCCCTGTTTCCATTAACCCCCTTCCCCCTGCCAGTAGGTAATTTCATATAGTCACCAGCCTCTGCATGAAGAATGTATTCACCATTTATCATCCAAGTTTGAATCCATATTTGCTTCTCCTGGGGCTCACTAACAATGAGCATCTCACTGGGATCCAATTTTTCTATTCCCTATAAGATGATAAATATCTCATGATGCGCACCTGGAAGCCCCTTTCCTCCCCACCACCCTTCCCGAATATCCCTCATACCTGTAGTCTTCCCTCATAGCACAAGGGCGCAATCCCACTTTCCACTCCCTTTGTATACTCTCTCCAAAACCAGGATTCAACGTTTCCCCCCGCCCACCTCGGTCCCAACCCAACCCAGTGGTGCAGTATCTAGAACTGTACACAATAAACAAGCTGGGTGGCAAACCAGTGCCATCGCGTTCTTAAGGTTGTGCTCCTGTTCGCCTTTTTCACCACCCCTGAACTTTGTTCTGATCTTTCAGCATTTTTTCCGTTAAAAGCTCCTGGTCCCTCTCCTTCACCTTCTCCTCTTCGTCATCCTGTCCAGGGAGCTACACTGTTCTCTATGAACTTGCTTTGAAGGTCTCTGCTGTTCTCTGCATGCTATCCCAAAGAACTCTGGTATCCTTTACATTCTTCTTTCCAAGGAGCTACACGATTCTTTCTGACCTCCCTATGTGGGATGGATGGCTTCACTGTTCTTTAAACCATCAATTCTGGGAATGGGGGGAAAATCGCAGCTAATCTCTATACCCTCCATCATTGAGAAGGACGGGGTGGGTAAGTTATTCATTGAACTCAACATCCCAAGGGGGCTTTGCTGTTCTCTGCACCCTCCAGTCAAGGGAAGGGGCGGGGAGGGGAGGTTCTATTGCTCTTTGCCTGGCTATGACCTCGTCATCCTCGGTTCCGAGGGACTGCCTAAGAAGATGACCTAGAAATTCAAGTGGATCTATTGGCAAAAACCAAGAAAGATCGCTATGCAAATAAAAAGCATATCTAGTACACTGTCAGTCCGACCTGTGATCATCCAAAACTCGGCTGCCTGTGTCCTAACTCGCACCAAGTCCCGTTCACCCATCACCCCTGTGCTCGCTGACCTGCATTGGCTCCCGGTTCAGCAACCCCTCGATTTTAAAATTCTCATCCTTGTTTTCGGGTCCCTTCATAGCCTCGCCCTTCCCTATCTCTGTAATCTCCTCCAGCCCCACAACCCACTGAGATTTCTGCACTACTCTAATTCTGCCCTCTTATCCCGGATTATAATCGCTCAACCATCGGTGACTGTGCCTTCAGCTGCCTAGAGCCTAAACTCTAGAATTCCCTCCCTAAACCTCTCCGCTTCTCTATCCTCCTTTAAGACGCTCATTAAAACCTACCTCTTTGACCAAGCTTTTGGTCATCTGCCCTAATTTCTCCTTATGTGGCTAGGTGTCAAATTTTTGTCTTATAATACTCCTGTGAAGCGCCTTGGACTTTTACTACGTTATAGCCGCTACATAAAATACAAGTTGTTGTTGTTTGCGAAGCCGAAATCTTCGGGCTGGTTTTATTCTACGGAGGTCATGATGCGGAGATGCCGGTGTTGGACTGGGGTGGACAAAAATGAGAAGTCACACAACACCAGGTTGTAGTCCAACAGTTTTATTTAAAATTACGAGCTTTCGGAGCTGCTGCCCCTTCGTCAGGTAAAGGTACAGTGAGGGAATCTATATATATATGTAATATATATACTGTGTAATAGATTCCCTCACTGTACCTTTACCTGACGAAGGGGCAGCAGCTCCGAAAGCTCGTAATTTTAAATAAAACTGTTGGACTATAACCTGGTGTTGTGTGACTTCTCATTTTTATTCTACGGAGGTTGAGGTTAAAGTTAGGGTGTCAGGGTTGGGGCTGATGGTTAGGATTAGAACCCGTTTTTTAAAAAATTACCGACAACGCCGTTGTTACTAAACCCGTCGGCCAATGCTCACTCACCGGGGTTTAGAAATGTCACCGGCTCAGACCTAATCTCACTCTCAGACTAAATCCCCAGCAGCCGCCGAGCGCCGAAGTGGAGGACGCGTCTTGTGGGGTGATGTTCGAGAAAAAGAGTGAGACACGAAGCTGAAACCTCAGCGCTCGGCTGCTGCTGCTGAGGATTTATTGAGAGTGAGATTGGGTTTGGAGCCGGTGACATTTCTGGACCCCGATGAGTGGCGGCTGCGCTGCCCGAGTTTGTTTCTGGCCTGGTCCCCCACCTATCACCGTCTCTCCCTCAAGAGAGCCCGCCGCTCTCTGACAACTCCAACACTCGCCACTTACATTTAAACCTGCTGGCGGATTTTTTTTCTCTCTTGTTACTTTGTTGTGGTTTTTGTTTTACCTTGCTGGACTTCATGCTGCGAGCCGCGGCCGGCGTTACTATGGCGTTATCCTGGCTCCCTAGTTACCGCGCAGCCGCCATCTTGGTATGGTTCGGATCAAACGTTCGAAACGGCGCATGCGTCGGACGGGCTGGAAACCATGGCAACTGCGTCGCACGTTCATCCCAAACCCCGCCCGAACATCCGCTCCCGTCTGGATCACTGTGACGTCAACAGTCCGGAACGTGTGAGACATGTTGCTAAATTGATGCATACCTGCAGATCGAGCTGTGAATGTAAAACTGTGTATTGTATATAATAATCAAACTGTGGCAGTAAACGTTGTTCGTTATGTACTATATATATATATAAACTGCGGATGTAAACATGCATATTATAACCCGCACCAAGTCCCGTTCGCTGACCTACATTGGCTCCCGGTTAAGCAGCACCTCGATTTCAAAATTCTCATCCTTGTTTTCAAATCCCTCCCTGGCCTTGCTCCTTCCTATCTCTGTAATCTCCTTCAGCCGCACAACCCCCAGGAGATATCTGCGCTCCTCTAATTCTGCCCTCTTAAGCATCCCTGATTATAATCGCTCAACCTTTGGTGGTTGTGACTTCTGTTGCCTAGACCTTAAGCTCTGGAATTCCCTCCCTAAACCTCTCCGCCTCTCTATCCTCCTCCTTTAAGACGCTCCTTAAAACCTACCTCTTTGACCAAGCTTTTGGTCACCTGCCCTAATTTATCCTTATGTGGATCGGTGTCAAATTTGTTGTCTTAAAATACTCCTGTGCAGCGCCTTGGGACGTTTTACTACATTAAAGGTGCTATATAAATACAAGTTGTTATATACAAATAAAAACAATATCCAAGCACATATTACAATAACTAATGCAAAAGCAAAATACTGCAGATGCTGGAAATCTGAAATTAAAAAACTGAAAATGCTGGAAATACTCAGATGCTGCCTGACCTGCTGAGTATTTCCAGCATTTTCTATTTTTATTACATTAACTAACCCACTGAAGTAAATATACACGTCAAATACTGTTCATAATCTGCAGACATAAACATGCACATTATGTACAATAAATAATCTGCGTAACGATGCACATTATATATATTAACCTGAGGATGTAAACATGCACATTTTAGACCGTACATAACCTACCAATGTAAACATACATATAAGCCCGGAATTTGCTGTCAGTGGTGAAGCGACGGCGCTCACCGCTGACCTTGAAGAAAGCTGCCCACAAAGATCTAGTGATCTCTGTGGCGCGAATTTCAGCTCTCCTGACATTAGTTTGAATCTGGCGCCAAATCAAGCGAATCTCCAGCCTCCAGTAACAGTGATGTCATCAAGCAGGCTAAGCAGGCAATCACATTGAAGAATTCGCACAGACAGCAAACCAGGAAGTAAAATGCACAAATTATAATTTACTTTTTTATAAAATTTACATAGAGCAAAATGAAGATTGGAACATACATATAGGATTAAGGTAGAAGCTGAAATATCATAAACAAACTTTAAAAAAAAATATTAAAAGCCATGCAATTCTTATCTAATGGAAACATTTGAAATTCCACAAATATAAAATTAGTTTTTCAGGGCCAGAACAGTTGTTCAGCAGTCAATACGCCATTAAAAACCCAGTTACACCTCTTTCAACAAGGCTTAACTTTTTCAGGGGGGTTTACCGTAATAATATTCCAGCGTAATAGGGGACGTTTTCATCAGGAACTGTGATTTGAATTGATTGCCAGCTCTGGGGAGTTCCACAGTGCAGCCTGTGGAGGAGCAGGGAATGACTGACAGCAACTTCTGGATTTTCCGTGTTTATCTGCGCACGCCCTGCTGCTGATTCCAGAAGTTGCTGTCACTTTTAGAAGAGTAATGATGGTGAACGCTGACAGATTTGCTGTCATTAACACTGCAAAATCTGGGCCATTATTTGCAATAACTAACCTGAGAGTGTAAAAATGCACATTATATGCAACAGCTAGCCTGTAGATGGAAACATACATATTGTAACCTGCAGGTGTAAACATGCACATTTTATATAATACACAATTTTTTGGGTAAAAATATTGTTCATTGAGTCTCTAAGTGCTGCCAAATTGCCACTGACCATATTAGGTCTGTTTTTAGTTTTGTGTTTCTGATTATACTGAATAGTTGTCCAGAATCACTATAGCTGTGCAGCAGCAACAGAATGATTTCAGCCAGTCAGTACAGTTGTAAGATCTGGCCTCTTCCCCATCTCCCAAGTGCTTCAGTGCCGTGCCTGCTAATCTGCAGCTTGGATAAGCATTAGTGATGCTGTGCTGATGAAATTAATTTGAACCACAGGAGAGTTTGGGATTTGAACTCATGACAATCAGGTGTGGTGGTGCCCCTTGAAAACATCACATTGGTATACCCGTTCAGTATTTTATACAATTACAATTAAAAGAATTCCGATATCACTTGCCCCCATTAATTCACCTACCTTATATCAATTGAGACATCTTTCACTTGCATGAACTTGTCCAGCTCCCTTTTGAATGACTGCAGTGAATCCACACTCATCACACCTATAAGCAACCTATTCCAAAGGTTGAGGACTCTACAAAAGAAGTACTTCCTAGCATGTAACCTAACTCAATGGTTTTTTTACTTGTACTTAAGTCACCTAATCCTCCCCTGTCTATCTAGCTCAAGTACCCTATCCACATTGACAGAATCTAATCCCTTCATTATTTTAAAGGCCTCAATCATAACTCCTTGAAATCTATGCATTTCCAAAATAAAAAGCCCCAGCTGTCGAAGCCTATCTTGATAACCATTGGCCCTTAAACTAGGTATCAATCGAATACCCCTCCCCTGAACCTTTTCCAAGACCTCGCTATCCCCATTAAGTGAGGGGACCAAAATGGAACACAGTATTCTAGATGTGGCCAGCCCAAGGCCTTGTACATGGAAAACAAACTTATAGTTGTACATTTAATTGTGCTAGCTATATGTCCGAACACCCTGTTCACTTTCGCAACAGCCTTGCGACATTGGTCATGGACCTTCATGAACCACAACCACCAGGTTCTTCTCCCACTTAACGGCTTTAAATGGGTAACCTTGCTTGCTTGGAATTACCCCTGCCAAATGCATCATGCTGTACTTGTCTGCTAGACATGGCCCCATTGCTTCTAGATCAGCTTGCAGCCTATTTTTTCATCTAAGGTCCTTATAACGGCACATATCGTTGTGCAATCCGCAAACTTGCGGATCGTTCCTTTGATGCTTTCATCCTGATCATCAATAGATATGGTGAAGAGCAACAGCCCTAAATCCAATCCCTGCGGCACTCCACTAGACCTGGCCCATACGCAAAGCTGCTAACATTAAGAACTACTTTCTGTCGACACAAATGCAAACAATTCTTCATCCAGCCACAAGATACAACCCTGTTTAGAAGCCATTTGTGCAGAAGTTTATCAAAGGCTTTTTGAAAGTCTAGATATATAATACCAACTGGCTGTTCCCCATCCACCAACTATGTAACCTCCTGAAAAAATATCAATCAAGTTGGTATAACTTGACCTCCTTTTCCAGAAGGCAAGGTGCGATATTCTAATAGTCCCTGGTCTTTCATATAATGTATCTCTAATAATCCCTTCTAGCAACTTGTCTGTAACTGAAGTGAAACTAATGAGCCCATTGTTTCCTGGATCTGACTTATTACTCTTTTTACATATAGACACTACATAAGGCTCTTTTCAGTCCTTGGGAACAATTCCAGACCTCAGTGAACACTAAGAATATGAGCTAATGGCTCTCACATATTACAGCGCCATTTCTTTAAGCACTCATGATTAAACACATTCAAAGCCAGCTGCCCAATCTGTATGTCGGAACAGGCAGGCAGCCAAGATCAATGACAGTGTAGGTGGGGGAGGAATATGTCAGCGACCAGTTCTAGGGGCAAGAAATCAGCAGTAGCCCCCCTCCCCCCAATCCTTCGAAAAATACTCTGCGTCTGCCCAAAAATTAGTAGATTCCCAGATGAAAATCCAACTTAATGTATTTCACAATTAAATGACCACAATGGCCCCAATATTCCTCTCCTATACATCTGAAGGGCACTCATGGATCTCTGCCCCCTTTGCATTGACTCAGGACTTCAGTATGGCACTGGAGTGTCAGCCTAGATTTTGTGCTCAAGTCTCTGGAATGGGATTTAGAACCCACAGCCATCTGACCCAAAGATGAGCATGCTGCCAACTGAGCCACAGCTGATATCAAAGTGAATGGAGGCAGTTGCCTACACCTACAACAGGCACAGGCATTATAATAGTGAAATGAAGAGGAGTGGCCTAACGGTGCTTTCCTGCCTCATTTTCCTCTCAGAATGGACTCGTTTGAAAGGTTGCCCAAAGCAATTGCCAGTAAACCTTGCACCTCAGATCTGAAAACCAAGAGGGGCAGGCAGGAGGACAATGAAGGCCTAGAAGGGTAACTGCTACCTTTTCTCATGGGTACTCAGTGGATCCTCAGGGTTAGCAGCCTTCAGGTTACCATCCCCAATGATCCACTGGCAGCCTCCAAAGACACAGCTTATGTGAGACATCTTGGAAAGTGCACCTGGGTTGGTACATCCTGCTAAATCTGCACTACTGAGATGATCTGGCTCTCTTCTGCTGCTGCCTTACTGATCTGCCTTCTTTTACAGTCTCTTGCTGCTTCTCTTCCTCCAACATGTAAATAATGTCAAATGGGATTTCCAACAGGAAGCCCATTTTGCAGTCTTCAACCTCCATTATCTTGCCCAAGTGGCCATTCCTCACGTGGGAGTTCAGGAAGTGAGTGTTGGCAGGCTATTGGACCACGAGGGATATCACAGCCAAGCCTGTCCCTGTCCTCGCCTCCCAACCATTCATGCACACCTCCAGTGGAGTCCGTAATAGCAATCAAGAGTCTGGACCTACCAGTTTTCCCTTCCTCGTCCCAGGGGTACCGAGGCCAATTATATCACGCTACCCTGACTGAGATCAATAAATTCAGTCCAGACCTCCTTGGTCTGTTGGTTTAGCTTCAGTGATCCTGACTGAAATTATCATGAACATTGGATAAGGATAGAATTGGGCCAGACTGTGATAGAAACATAGAAACATAGAAACTAGGAGCAGGAGTAGGCCATTCGGCCCGTCGAGCCTGCTCCGCCATTCAATACGATCATGGCTGATCATCCAAATCCAGTACCCTGTCCCTGCTTTCTCACACAGAATCCCCATAGAGCCTACACTGACACATATCCCACCCTATCCCCGTAACCCCACGTATTTAATTCCCCCTAACATATCCCATCCTATCCCCGTAACCCCACATATTTAATCCCCCCTCACACTAAGGGTCAATTTATCATAGCCAAATCAACCTAACCCGCACATTTTTGGACTGTGGGAGGAAACCGGAGCACCCGGAGGAAACCCACGCAGACACGGGGAGAATGTGCAAACTCCACACAGACAGTCACCCGAGGCCGGATTCGAACCCGGGTCTCTGGCGCTGTGAGGCACCAGTGCTAACCACTATGCCACCGTGATGCACTCACATGGTCAAGTATCCGAACGACACTCACTGAACAGGCTTATACATATCGAATGAATTATGGGCTGAGGTGTTGGAGGGATGCTGATACACATGAAATGTACCCAAGCACAAAACAACACTTTCAGGAGAAAAAAGCAGAATATTGGCAAATGACCATAAAAAGGTAAACTCGGTTGCATTTATACCACGCTTAAGGATGCCTGGAATTATACCTTTCATGTTTTACTTCTGTGCTTTAATAATATACTTAAGGTTCAAATCATAAACAGCCTGTCAGCATCTGATTAGATAATAAGTTGACTAATGCCTGACAAGAAAATTAACTTATCTTGAGTGAATGCCGCTGTTATGTTTTTGATAAGTGTTTATCATTTCCTCTTTTTAAAGTAAATGCAATTTTTCTTTTCTTTATCTCTGTACTTAACATTTTGTTCTATAATTTCATGTGCTGTAATTAGAATAGTTCCTGTTCTACAAATGTTTCATGTTTTCTTTGCAAAAATCGTTTCTTTGTAATTAAATGTTAATCTCGCTTGGAAATTTTAATTTTGTTTTAAATGTTATTTTAGCTTCAGCATCTCAATTATTTCCCTTCTTCAGTTTTCTACGGGCTTCCTCTTGACCTTCTCCTCTTGAACACAGCTGGTGGCACTCACCGAAGAGGCCATTCTTCACGTGTGGACTTGGATCGTGAGTGTTGGCTGGTTATTCAACTGTGAAAGGCATATTAGCGAAGTGGAACCCTCTCCTCGGCCAGCATCCACACATGCACAACTCCAGCAGGTGGATGGCAGGGGTTACTGGATAGTGTTTAGGAGCAGGAATACTAATCATTTCTTTTCCTCTTTACTAATCCAGGAAGGCTGAGGCCAGTTGTTGTCCCCTCCCTCCCCCTCCCCCTCTACTCCACTCCCTCCCCCCACCCCCCCCCCCCTCCACAATTTCCTCACCTCCTCCCCAGCTAAAATCAGATAACTCACCACAGATATGGGACAGCACCTGGCACGGTCCTGGTCTGTATGGCTTTAGTGACACATCACGCAGAGAGCATTTACCAACTGAAACACTTGCCATGGCGATAGACGCTTTATTTTTAAATGCTTTGTGTGTTGCCAGGACAAGCAGTTGTGTGCAGATCAAGATGAGAATGCAGGGAGCATCAAAGCTAAACCCACTCTTGTCCTCACTCCACATCCACATTTAAAACATTTTTTTTAATGCGTTTATGGGATGCGGGCGTCGCTGGCATGGCCAGCATTTATTGCCCCTCCCTAATTGCCCCTTGAGAAGGTGGTGGTGAGCCACCTTCTTGAACCGCTGCAGTCCGTGTGGTGAAGGTACTCCCATGGCGCTGTTAGGGAGGGAGTTCCAGGATTTTGACCCAGCGACGATGAAGGATCGGCGATACACTTCTAAGTCAGGATGGTGTGTGACTTGGAGGGGAACTTGGAGGTGGTGGTGTTCCCATGCGCCTGCTGCCCTTGTCCTTCTAGGTGGAAGAGGTCGCGGGTTTGGGAGGTGCTGCCGAAGAAGCCTTGGCGAGTTGCTGCAGTGCATCTTGTAGATGGTACACACTGCAGCCACGGTACGCCGGTGGTGGAGGGAGTGGATGTTTAAGGTGGTGGATGGGGTGCCAATCAAGTGGGCTGCTTTGTCCTGGATGGTGTTGAGCTTCTTGAGTGTTGTTGGAGCTGCACTCATCCAGGCAAGTGGAGAGTATTCCATCACACTCCTGACTTGTGCCTCCAGCAGGAGTTACTGGATAGCAATCAGGAGAAGGAAATCCTGCCTCATTTTCCCCCGTCCCTTTCCTGGGGACATCAAAGCTAACTGTAATAGCCAAGCTGAGATTCTCCAAATCAACACAGACGCTGGGATCTCATCTTCCTGGTTTGTATTGTTCAGCTCTACACTGCACAGTGTATTTATTGATTGACCTACTGGAAGCCTTGACAAAAATAAAGTGACTCATCAGACTGAAGGTCTTTATTTAATCCTAATGGATTAATTTCATCCAGATGTAATACATTTTCTTTCCTTCAGACAGATGCAAAATTCAGTTAGTCGATCGACATAAGGTAACACAGTGATATGCAAACCATATGCTTTATCCCTTCTCCTAGTGGCACCAATACAAAATTACTAGGGTTCATCACGGAGAGAAGTGTACAAGCGGGTTTAAGCAGCCATTTAGTTCAAATATTTTAATATATTTCTAAAAAAATATTCAAAGACAATACGTTTGGCAGCTAAAATTAAAATGCACTCTGTTAATATTTGGGGTTTGTTCAATCCTTCACAACGTGACAGCTCTTTGCAGGACTACTCTCAGCTTGTCTGGGGAAATATTGGCAGATGGATGGTGACAGATAATCAAGATGGTGTGGATGGACAAGATCATATGACCACAAGGGATGTCTGTAACACTGTCACCCATAATCACTTTTCATAATGAGTGAGCCTTTGGCTTAGCGGTAACATTCCTTGACTGAGTCAGAAGGCGCAGGGTTTGAACCCAGCCCCAGACAGTCCTGGTGAGCGGAGACCGGAGCTCCAGCTCTGAATTATGGGTTGTCATCCAGTGGGATGCTCGTGTCCAGTGGTTCCGGGTGGCCTTCCTCATCATATGGGTTATGGGAGCCCATACTACCCCCCTCACTGTATCGGACTAATCACCCTATCGGCTGGTATAAAGATGGTTGCGGCCATTGAAGAAGCGTTCGCGTTGCGGCCTGTCAGACTGTTGATCAGCCTGTGAAACCTTCCACCACTTCACACTATTCTCCAAGGGAAAACAACAACTTTTCATAATGTTCTAATGCTACATGAGCAGTGTCTCATTTTGCCATAGCTCCTGAGGGGACAAAGACTAGCCATGGACTCATAAAGACTGGCCTCAAAACCGAGTTTCCAAATCAGTTTGTTTAAGAACTGTACAGAAAGATGCCACGATAAACAAGGAATAATCTAAGGATCTGGTCTCAGATTGACCTTTTATGTTGGGCAAAGAAAACAAGAAGGCACTTTGTCATAAAACTCTACTTTTATATAAATAATTGCATAGAAAAACAAATAACTGCTGACTTTACAAGTGCAAATTAAGTTTTTTGTTCGATAGTGTTGCTGGAAAGTAACTAATTTTTGGTAAATTTCAGTGGTCATCAATGGAACATTTTCCCAATTTGGGCAACCAGAGTCAATCCCAAATCACATGTTTGGCATTAAGATAAAGAGCAAAATTTCCTCAGCTGTGCCTCAATACTTTCTCTCATGCTACAATCTCAGAAAATCACCTTTTGCACCAATGTGTCTGTCTCCCACAGCAGCCATCCTTGTGACTGACAGTTTTGAGCCAATATGGGTCAAATGAAGGGCAGTTCCATGATGTGGACTCATGTCGACTTGGAACTCAGTTAAGGCTACTCAAACTCATGTCCTGAAGAACCATACGGTCAGAGAGATTGTAGTCCCATTGGACTCGGCTGCATTAATCATGGTATCCTTTAGATGAGAATAATCAGGCATTTTGACAGCTCCGCCCGCCCGTTCATGCCAGTGTGAGGCCCGAACCAAATTCGGATCTGGGCCTCACTTAACTGCTGCCGTCAAGCTGCAGATGCCAGTTGTGGAAGAGTGGGAAATTGGTGGGCTTCTACGCTGAGCCAGTCAGCAGGCCAGGTTTGGTGGGGGGGGGGGACGGGTGGAGAAATCAATCCTGGGGGGGCCTCGAACGGACCAGCAGTAAGCCAGCTGGCCAAATCCCTAATGGTCTCAGCTGATCAAGCAACGGGTAGCTGACCGGCGATCTGCTCTGGTAAGCTGCCTGTTTTTTCACTGGTTGAACTCCAGCAGTACCCCTACTCACACCTGTGGGTCCCTAAGCCTTAGCTCTGCTAACTTGCACCTAAGCTCTCTGGACTTAGTTGAGTGACACGGGTCTCTACAGGGAGAGAGTGCTCACTCCATATTTGGCAAACACAAATCCTACAGGCCGGTCTAGATTTCCCAGTAGTGTGCATTAAACATTCTTAAACATGGTGATGACTTTCTATGTGTATCAGGCACCCAGCTGATCCAAAAAAATCAAGTCTGAGCAATAGCCATGTGAGCAAGTTATAGAAGGGTGCCCACATCCAAGAAACCATAACTCAGCTAGTGAGTCAATGGCCCAGAAATTCGGCTCCCTGGCTTCCTGCGGGTGCAAGGATCGCGCGCGCACCTACCTACCGCGCCTGCCGTTGACCTCTGGGGGACTTCAGCTCCTGGGCCTCCTGCAGCTGCCGGCGCGCAGTGCTTGTGTATCCCAGGGGTGTAGTTAGTGCGATGCGTCCCCTGGGATCACATGGGCCATGGAGAGCCAATGGCAGCAGACCATCTTTCATTCATAGATTTGACAGGAAGACCTGTCAAATCTATGAATTGAAATCGGCCCCAAAACAACACCTAAACTTCAAATAAATTTAAAAAAAAACATCACATTTTTAAAATAACTATAAGTTAAATAAATTAACTACTTTAAACAAAAATTTAAATTTTTGAAAAAATTAAAATACTTTTTAACAGTGCTAAAAATAAACTTACCTTTCTTTAAAGTATCTAAAAAAGATAAACCTGTTGAAAATTTTTTTAAATTGTAATTAATTAACCACTTACCTTGTTAAAAACGGGTCTTGCGCCTCCGTTTTAAAAGCGCAGCTTCTTCCATACTTACCTTCCCGGAGAAACCTGAAAAAAAAACTAAGTTCGCTGCGTGCGCGCAGCCTCTCTCGCGCACGCGGTTCACCTCTCAACCTCTCCCTTCACGAGACCGGAAGTTCCGGTTTCCCACACATGCGCAGTGCATGCAGGAAACCGGCACTTCAGGAGGCCTTACGGGTGAGTACACAGCGCGTACTCACCCGGCAAGTGCCGAATTTTTGGCCCATTGTTTTCAGAAAATGAGAAGGAAAAGAAAGCAAGACTTGCATTTATATAGTGCCTTTCATGATGTCAGGACAGCCAATGAAGTACTTTTGAAGTGCCGTCACCGTTATATTGTAGGAAACGCGGCAGAATGCCTGTGCTCTTCTTCGAATAGTGCTGTGGGATCTATTACGTCCACCTGAGAGGGAAGACGGGTCCTTGGTTTATCGTCTCATCCGAAAGACAGCACCTCCGACGACAGTGCAGTAATCCCTCAGTACCATCACCGGAGTGCCAGCCTAGATTTTGTGCTCAAGTCTCTGGAGCGGGAATCTGAACTCATGACCTTCTGACTCAGAGGCGAGAGTTCTACTAACTGAGCCGCAGCTGAGAAGGAAGAAAGTTGGAGATGAAAAATAAAAAGTGGGAACAATGCTCAATGTGCTAGATTGCAAGACACAGCAGAGGGCTGTATTTGGAAGGGTCTGGGAAAAAAGACAATGATCTGCAATGCCCTCAGCCATTGAGAGCATCAGCATTCTTTAATTATTTTTATCTGGGGAAAATTCATCTCAGATCATGAGGTTGTTGTAACCAGAAGTATTTTTAAAGGGTGAAGCTGAGTATGGAGATAACAAAACCAATTACAACTGAAGGAAATATACTGTGGGAATAGGACAAGGAGACACAAGTTCAAGCTAGTAAAAGATAATTTTAGAACTGATATCAGGAGGGTTGTTTTTTTTGCAGAGAGTGACCAACACTTGGAATGGACACTGGGCAGAATGGTGGAGGTGAAGCTCCTGGAATTATTTAAGAAACAATTAGAAGCAGCAGGGGAGTGCAAGATTATTCTGGGTGGATGAATTAAGATGGGCTGAATGGCCTTCCTCATCAATAAGTATCTCGTGATCATATGAAAAGACTGAGCAACATCTCAAAATAACCTGTGAGATAGATATACATCCAGACACTAGAGGGATTCAATCCTCAACCATATTGCTAAAATGAATGCAAACCCACATCAGGAGAGGAAATTGGAAAAGGCAATTGAATTTAGAGACAATAATTTGTTGAAAGGCATACTTACTGTGCTGGTAACACATTGAAATAAATCCGATCAATAATGAGAAACAATCCAAATCAGATATTTCGTATGTTCTATGTCAGGTTCAAAATCCTCCCTTACCCAAGGAGTGTGAGAATCACCAGGATTCATCAAACCGTTTTATAGGTCCCTGCATATCTATGTGCTCAAGTCAACGATTATGGTGAATTTCCTGCCCAAGATCACAATGGACAAAAAAATAAGTATAGATGTGGGAGGCGATTTGGCCAGTTCATCCTTCCATGGAAACTTACGGTTCTCCTGCTCCTGCTTAACAGCATCTAACCGTCACTTGAACAATGCCGCCACCCTACCTGGAAGGTCATTCCAGATATTGGTCAATCTTTGCATGAGGAAATGCTTCCCAACCCCAGTCCTGAAATTGTGTTTTGCCAGTCTGTACCAATGGTTTAACCTAACGTAATGGTTAGGATTAACTTTTTCTATTCCACGCAATACTCAATAAAGTGCTTTCTCATTCATCTTTCAAGGTTGGAGTCTAGACTTTTACTAGCCTTTTAGTCATAGCTGTCCTCTGACACTAGTGATCACACTTTCTCTGCAACACTTACAGATCTTGGATGTTTCCCTTGTGTCTCAGTGATCAGATCTGAATGCAGTGTTCAAAGTGTATTCAAAGTGCGGCCAGAGCAAAGCACTGTAAAGCTTCAACATCATATCTATAATCTATCTATTTTGCAATATAGATCAACATTCTGTTTGCTCTTTGATTGCTGCTCTGCAATGATTACACATGGTTAGTATTGAGTCTACTATCATTCACAGGATCACTCAGGCGCTCCCCTAACGAGTTCAATATTGCATGCTTGTCTCGATTTATTTTCAAATGTATAAAATCTTGTCCTTATATTTGTATTGAATTTCATCTGCTGTAGTTCTGCCCATTTGAAAATATTATTAAGGTCCTTCTGTAATTCTTTGGCTGCTTCAACAACCTCTACTCTCCCCTGCCTCAGATTATTACCATCTAGAAATTTGAGAAACCTATGTGGAGTTTCTGGATCCAGGTCACTTACTGAGATCAAAAACAGTAGGGTCTCCAGCACTGATTCCTAGAGACATTCCATTCAACATATCTTTCCAGCCCAACATCAATCCCCTAACTGGTACCTGTTGCTTCCCCTCTCAGCCAATTCCATATTTACTTTTAGGTTTTGCTTAGGAAACATAGGAACAGGAGTAGGCCCTTCAGCCCCTCGAGCCTGTTCCACCATTCAATTAGATCATGGCCGATCTGTACCTCAAATCCATTAAACCGCCATTGTTCCATATCCCTTGATAACCTTGCCTAAGAAAAATCTAGCGATCTCTATCTTGAAAATTAATTTACCCAGCATCCATAGCCTTTTGTGGGAGAGAACTCCAGATTTCCACTAACGTTTGTGTGAAAAAGTGCTCCCTGATTTCACTCCTAAATGGCCTAGCTCTAATTTTAAGATTATGCCCCTTTGTTCTGGATTCCCCCACCAGAGGAAATAGTTTCTCTGTATCTACTCTATTGAATCCCTTAATCATCTTAAATACATTCATAAGCTCACCTCTCAGCCAGCTTATGGTTGTGTAGCACTGTGATTGCGTTCTTGCTACCATTAGATGAATATTAATTTTAATGTTAGTCCTGTGCCACTCATGTGCACCAACATTTTTGTACCGGAGCCGCTGAGAGGAAGGGTTACAAGTTGCCATCAGCTAACAGAACTATTCCCTTCTACAATCACATACAATGAAAATGAAACAACGGAAGCCAGCCTTAATCAAAGGTCAGTCATTAGAATGTCCATATCCCTTACATTGGTCCCTGGGCAGGAATGTACAGTTCTTGTGTACGTGGGCCAGTTTCACAAGATCACAGCATAATTGAAGCATTGAGATTTTTCCACTGGAGCTGAGAAGGCCAAGGGAAGGCTTACTCAAGGCTTTTAAAATTAAGTAGCATTTTAAAATTAAGTAGCATTTTAATCTTCTCTTCTTCTTAGGCAGTCCCTCGGAACCGAGGATGACTTGCTTCCACATTTAGAATGAGTCCAATGACTGATGAGTCCAATGCGGGACCTACAGTCTCTGTCACAGGTGGGGCAGACGGTGGTTGAAGGGGCGGGTGGGTGGGGTGCTTGGGTTGACGTGCGCTCCTTGCGCTGCTTGCGCTTGGCTTCCGCTTGCTCCCGGCGAAGAGACGCGAGGTTCCCGGATGCATCTCCTCCACTTTGTGCGGTCTTGGGCCAGGGATTCCCAGGTGTCAGTGGGGATGTTGCACTTTTTCAAGGAGGCTTTGAGGGTGTCCTTGAAGCATTTCCTCTGCCCACCTGGGGCTCTCTTGCCATGTCGGAGCTCCGAGTAGAGCGCTTGTTTTGGGAGTCTCGTATCGGGCATGCGGACGATGTGGCCCGTCCATCGGAGCTGATCGAGCGTGGTCAAAGCTTCGATGCTGGGGATGTTGGCCTGAGCGAGAACACTGACGTTGGTGCGCCTATCCTGCCAATGGATTTGCATGATCTTGTGGAGGCAGCGTTGGTGGTACCTCTCCAGTGCTTTGAGGTGCCTGCTGTACATGGTCCATGTCTCTGAAGCATACAGGAGGGCGAGTATCACTACTGCTCTATAGACCATGAGCTTGGTGCTGGGTTTGAGGTCCTGGTCTTCAAACACTCTCTTCCTCAGGCGACCGAAGGCTGCACTGGCACACTGAAGGCGGTGTTGGACCTCGACATCGACGTCTGCCCTTGTTGACAGTAGGCTCCCGAGGTATGGAAAGTGGTCCACGTTGTCCAAGGCCTTGTCGAGGATTTTGATAATCGGGGGGCAGTACTGTGTGGCGGACCGCAAGGACGTCCGCATCACCCGCGCCATGACAGGAGCTGACGACTGCTGGACAGACTACTGCCTAATCCGCTCTGTCATCTCCATCAATGTAGCCCCAAAACAGCGGCGGCAACAGAAGCAATGCTGCAGGAAAATCAACACTGGAGCACTCAAAGACCCCGCTAAGAAAGCCTCGTTCAGCCTGCGCCTCACAAACAACCTGACGACTCCCAGTGATGCAGAGACAGAGTGTCCACAGCGCCTGGTCTGCACTCAAGGTTTCCATAATCAGCAACTGTGAAGAAACGCTCGGTCAATCGACCAGAAACACCAAGACTGGTTCGATGAGAACGACCAGGAGATCCAGGAGCTAGCACAAGGCATTCCTGATCTGGAAACAGCAACACAACTCGAAAGCAAGAAAGCAGCTCTACAGATGCCTGAAGACCGAGGTCCAACACAAAGCTCGCGACCTAAAGAACAGATGGTGGGTGGAGAAAGTGTAGGAGATCCAGCAGCTAGCCGACAACCACGACGTGCGTTGATTCTTTAGCGCAGTCAAGACCACCTATGGCCCAAGCACCCCACTGCGGGCCAAGAGCGGAGAGGTACTCATCAAGGACAGAGAGGCAGTCAGTGCCCGCTGGAAGGAGCACTTCGAAGATCTCCTTAACCGAGACTCTGTCTTCGACGCGAGTGTCCTCAACTCCATCCCGCAGCATGCTACCCGCCACCACCTCAGCACAACCCCAGCCCAGTATGAGGTTGAAAAGGCCATCCGACAACTGAAAAAACAACAAGGCCTCAGGAGCAGATGGAATCCCTGCCGAGGCACTAAAACATGGCGGAGAAGCAATACTGGCGCGATATCATGAACTCATTTCTCTTATCTGGAAGGAGGAGAGCATGCCAGGGGATCTCAGAGACGCCGTAATTGTGACCATCTTCAAGAAAACAAAGGCATGGATGAAGGTTTCAGCCGCAGATGCGCAGAGGCAGTGGGGCAATAGACTATCACTGAAATCAGCTCTATAAAATAGTGAGAAGTCGCACAACACCAGGTTATAGTCCAACAGTTTTATTTGAAATCACAAGCTTTCGGAGCGGCTGCTCCTTCGTCACCTGACGAAGGAGCAGCCGCTCCGAAAGCTTGTGATTTCAAATAAAGCTGTTGGACTATAACCTGGTGTTGTGCGACTTCTCACTTTTGTCCACCCCAGTCCAACACCGGCATCTCCGCATCATGGCCACTATAAAATAGTGACACAGGTGCCAGCTCACTCTAGAGCTGTGGTACTCATAACAGCCCACTTCCCCGTTATCTTTGGTCCTCCATAAACCATCTGCTCCATGTGCTCATGGCTCATGGACTGCTCCCCAGGTATGGTGCGGAGTCCAGATTAAGGATAGAGAGAGATGGATAAACATTGTTTAAAAAAAAAATAAAAGTTTGAACAAATTCAGCCGATGGCAGGTCTGTGAGAACCGCCCTTGAGAAAGTCACTGCTCAGGACTGTGATCTTCGGAAAAAAAAAGTCCGTAAGCACCAGCTCTAGACCAAGCACAATCTCTCTGAAAGAGCTACGCAAATCCGTTTAGAATCAGATTAGAAACAAAAGGCATCAAGGAGTATGGGGAGAGAGCGGGAATATGGTATTGAGATAGAGGATCAGCCATGATCATATTGAATGGCGGAGCAGGCTTGAAGGGCCGAATGGCCTACTCCTGCTCCCATTTTTCTATGTTCTATGTTCTATGTTCTAAGCAGGAAAATATAGATGAAAGGGGATGGGGGCAAGTCAAATAATAATGAACTCATGCAACGATTGTTTGTAACCAACCTGACTGGATAAAAAAAACCCTAAGGCAGCCTTTGAATATACTACCAGCATTATTCTTTCTCACACAATTTGCACAGTATAAATTATACAGAAATTCCCTCAGGCGATCGCTGATCATTCTTTACAAGAGAAAGCCTGGATAAATGGCAATGCATATGTTCTGTAAATGGACGGAATACTTCACGTAGATCTTAGCAGTTGTACCTCCCGACGTTAACTGACTTACCTTGCTCCTTTCGCCTTCCTCTGGCTAGAGATCAAAGCACTCGCATTCAGTGAATATTTTACATTACATGTGTGTTTAAATAGATATTAAATTTGAATGAATTTGCATACAAATCCAATGCCTGTCTTCCTGCAGCTTGTAAACTGCATCATTTAGACTCTCTGTATGGATGAATCAAATGAGTTAAATGGACTCCTTTATTTTTCTTTAATCATTCTCAGGATGTGGGCATTGCTGGCAACGCTAGCATTAATTGCCCATCCCTAGTTACCAATGAGAATGTGGTGGTGAGCCTTCTTCTTGAACAGCTGCAGTCCATGTGGTTAAAGTACTCCCACAGTGCTGTTAGGTAGGGAGTGCCAGCTTTTTATTTATTCATTCATAGGATGAGGGCATCGCTGGCAAGGCCATCATTTGTTGCCCATCCCTAATTGCCCTTCAGGAGGTGGTGGTGAGCTGCCTTCTTGACCCACTGCCGTCCGTGTGGTGAAGGTACTCACACAGTGCTGTTAGGTAGGGAGCAATGTTCCTGCTATGTCTGAAGGTCCCGCGCAGGCCGCTCACCAGCTTTTCAATGTAAGAAACCGCGCATGCGCGAAAATTTGAATAGGCCGCGCAGCCCGTTAAAGGGACACCGCACCAAAAAAAAATTACAGGGAACATTGGTAGGGTGCTCTAGGATTTTGACCCAGCGACAATGAAGGAACGGCGATATATTTCCACGTCAGGATGGTGTGTGACTTGGAGGGGAAATTGCAGGTGGTGGTGTTCTCATGCGCCTACTGCCCTTGTCCTTCTAGGTGGAAGAGGTCGCGGGTTTGGGAGGTGCTGCCGAAGAAGCCTTGGCGAGTTGCTGCAGTACATCTTGTAGATGGTACACACTGCAGCCACGGTACGCAGGTGGTGGAGGGAGTGAACGTTTAAGGTGGTGGATGGGGTGCCAATCAAGTGGGCTGCTTTATCCTGGATGGTGTCGAGCTTCTTGAGTGTTGTTGGAGCTGCACTCATCCAGGCAAGTGGAGAGTTATTATCCGTAATTATCTTGTGATCTTAGAGCAGACAAATTTCTACCAATTTTAGATTCCTGTCACCAGAGGGTCAATTCAACCCCTCCATGCCCCTACCCCATATATCTGGTACTTGGAACTATTTCTCGCAGTGTTTATTCATTAGAACCTTACCCTGAACCCGCCTACTGGCCTCCCATTAGATTGTTTGGTCTTTCAGTTCTAATTTCTAATCAGTACCTCTATAAAATGTTTCCATTTCTACAGGGAACATTTGTAATATCACGATCCAATTGCATCTGAAGTTGCATCATGGTGACCTCTCTCTGTCAGTAATTAAACAAGTGAAGGTTAATATTTTGCAATATTCTAACTGACAGTAGGGTTGCCAACTCTGATTGGACTTAGCCCTGGAGGTTTCCTCACATGACCTCCTGCCTCAAACCGTCCTGCCACCACGCTCTTGCCATCGGTCACCCAATATGTCCAACCTTACAACGCAACACCTTCCCAGGCCAATTGGAAAGCGATCACACACATCGTTAGCTGATTGGATGATTCTTGACTATCAATCAAACAACATGTTTCCTATCTCCAATATTTCTATAACTAACAAACAAAATTGTTGAAAAAAAATGAAAAAAAGCACACAGGTTTTTTTAATGCCCTTATGATTTTTCTTCCAGTTTGCTCACAGAAGTGTCCTAGATATTAATATTTAATTCCTGGAGACTCCAAGACAATCCTGGAGGGTTGGTAACCCAAACTGACGGGCGTTGCAGTATTCACAATGATGCAAAACCATTCTATGATCTAATAATTAGCATTGTAAAACAATTAAAGTGTCAGTTGTCATTAAAACCTGATAAGGAAGTGGTGACGTCTCTGGACATTGTCTTAAGTGTAATGTACATTATTATTTAAATACCTTAATTATTCTCTTTACGTATGCATCTCTGAGATCATACACACCAACTTTCTTTGGTGATAGTGTCTCACACTAAACCACTTAAAGTAAATTTAATTCCTTCTTAGTTTTGTGTGTAATGTTTGCAATGCCAGAACTTGAAGTTCCTCCACTGTCCTTCTCCAAGATGGCTTATTGCCTCAATGTTGCATTCAGTGGACTTGAATGAAAACAATTCTTCTACACGAAGGACCTTGTGACTAAATAGAAACAAAAATACCATTACATTAGTGTGTGACATTTAAACAATATTTTAAAAATATGTTCTACTTACTGACTTACAGAGTACAAAATCCTGAGTTTTGGGAGAACCCATCACTTGAAGGATGCCCCATAATGTGATAATCTGGATTAGAACCAACTCGACTACAGAAGAACTGGATGGTAGCTACTTAAGCTACTGCACTCCTCACTGTGGTGCCTTCAGCGAACTTGAGGAAGCTCTGAATGATGTTACAGCTTGATGAAGAAGCTGCTGGTTTCACAGTGAACACATTGACTGGAGAGCCAGGCTGTGTTTAGTGTCATTGTGTAATATTAAATAAAATAACCTTGTTAGTTTACATCTGGGTAGTTTGAACTCGCCCATCAGCATGGGCTGGATTGATTGCGTTATAAATAGGAACAGCACACTGAGATAGTTGTGGGAGTGTTTAAATGCTAGTATATGTCTTGTTTGGCTGACGTGCTTTTGGGGGAGACGTTCTGGCTTGTAGAATGTACCCCAGAGAAGGCCCTGTGAAGCATCCAGTCAGTGTAGGTAGGATATATTTGGTTGCCTCTGTTGGTTCCCCTTCCCCTGAATATTCAATGTCCTCTTTCTGTCCTCTGAACTAGTTATTGGCTCAACATTGCATTCAGCAGACTTAAACGAAAGCAACTCTTCGACAAGGACCTTGTTACATTGGCTGGGAATTTCCTGCAATGGCAATATTGGCGACTAATGCATAAATTAGGCCGTGTGTGCCTTTATCCTCCAATGGCAAAGTTGACTGTTCTTGTGATGCGCTTTATCCTAAACAGAAATCCAATGACCTAGTGCTCCTGTTGCTATCCCCCTGACTGCTGCATGGAGCAGTCCCATAAGAACATAAGAACATAAGAAATAGGAGCAGGAATAGGCCACTTGGCCCCTTGAGCCTGCTCCGCCATTCAATAAGATCATGGCTGATCTTGGGCTCAAATCCACTTCCCTGCCCACTCCCCATGACCCATCACTCCCTTATCTTGCAAAAATCTGTCTATCTCCACCTTAAATGTATTTAATGACCCAGCCTCCACGGCTCTCTGGGGCAGAGAATTCCACAGATTTACGACCCTCTGAGAGAAGAAATTCCTCCTCATCTCAGTTCTAAAAAGGCAACCCTTCATTCTGAAACTATGCCCCCGATTTCTAGATTTCCCCACGAGGGGAAACATCCTCTCTGCATCTACCTTGTCGAGCCTCCTCAGTATCTTATATGTTTCAATAAGATCACCTCTCATTCTTCTAAATTCCAATGAGTATAGGCCCAACCTGCTCAACCTTTCTTCATAAGTCAACCCCCTCATCTCAGGAATCAACCGAGTGAATCTAAGATGTTTTTAGACTGATTCATGGACTCCAAGGCTGCCTGTAATTTTTGCGGCCTGGATGAGTCATTGTTTCATGTTTATATAGAGTGTGAGGGATTGCAACCCCTCTTCCATTATTTGAGGGAGCTGCTCCTCTATTTCTGGCTGCACTTCATAAGAACATAAGAAATAGAAGCAGAAGTAGGCCATATGGCCCCTCGAGCCTGCTCCGACATTCAATAAGATCATGGCTGATTTTCGACCTCAACTCCACTTTCCTGCCCTATCTCCATATCCCTTGATTCCCTAAGGGTCCAAAAATCTATCTATCGCAGCCTTGAATATACTCAACGATTCAGCATCCGCAGCCCTTTGGGGCAGAGAATTCCAAAGATTCAAGCCCTCTGAGTGAAGAAATTCCTCCTCATCTCAGTCTTAAAAGGTCAATCCATTATCCTGAAACTATGCCGCCTAGTTCTAGACTCTCCAGCCAGGGGAACCAATCTCTCAGCACCTATCCTGTCAAACCCCTCAGAATCTTATATGTTTCAATGAGATCACCTCTCATTCTCCTAAACTCTAGAGAGTATAGCCCCAATCTACTCAATCGCCCCTCATAGGACAACCCTCTCATCTCAGGAATCAATCTACTGAACCTTCGTTGCACCACCTCTAAGGCATGTATGTCCTTCCTTAGATAAGGAGACCAAAACTGTGCACAGCATTCCAGCTGTGGTCTCACCAAAGTCCTGTACAATTGTAGCAAGACTTCCTTACTCTTGTACTCCAACTCTCTAGCAATAAAGGCCAACATGCCATTTGCCTTCCTAATTGGTTGCTGTACCTCTGTGTTTCTTGTACTAGGACACCTAAATCTTTCTGAACTCCAACATTTAATAGTTTCTCACTATTTAAAAAATATTCTGTTTTTCTATTCTTCCGACAAAAGTGACTAACCCCTCACATTCCACATTATATTACATCTGCCACTCACTTAACCTGTCTCTATCCCTTTGCAGGCTCTTTGTGTCCTCCTCACAGCTTACTTTCCCACCTAGCTTTGTATTGTCAGCAAACCTGGATACATTGCACTCGGTCCCTTCATCTAAGTCATTAATATAGATTGTAAATAGGCCCAAGCATTGTTTCATGTTTATACAGAGTGTGAGGGATTGCAACCCCTCTTCCATTATTTGAGGGGGGCTGCTCCTCTATTTCTGGCTGCACTTCACAAGTACATAAGAATTAGGAGCAGGAGTGATGCGCTTTATATTAAGCAGAAATTCAATGACCTGGTTCTCCTGTTGCTATCGCCCTAGAGCCCACTGACTGTTGCATGGAGCAGTCCTATCTAATATGTTTTTAAGTTGGCTCCCAGGCTGCCTGCAATTTTTGTAGCCTGGATGAGTGATTGTTTCATGTTTATACAGAGTGTGAGGGGTTGCAACCCCTCTTCCATTATTTGAGGTGGCTGCTGCATTATTTCTGGCTCCACTTCAGTCCCACGCTCCTGCTCTTTGGCCACCCGGCGTGGAGGAGAGCAGGCGGGTCGGAGGATGTCCTCGTGGGTCTGCTCCTGGGCCTGGCCAAGGTGACCATTATCAGCTCCAGGCAGGGCACAGTCGATGGCGGTGTTCGCTCTGGCTGCCTGCCTCTCTTCCGCTGCTATTTCCACGCCCAGATGTCCCTGGAAAGGAAGCGCACAGCATCTGCCGGCATGCTTGAGCTTTTCCGCGACCGGTGGGCACCAGGAGGACTGGAGTGCATAGTGGATACAAGGAACAAAATTATAATGTGAAAGGTTTTTACGTTCGTTTTGTCATAATTTGGAACTTATTATAATTTGGGACAACAGCGATTACACTTCAAAAAGTACTTCATTGGCTGTAAAGCACTTTGGGACGCCCAGTGGTCGTGAAAGGCGCTATATAAATGCAAGTCTTTTTAAAAATTGTTTGTGGCCTTCTAAAAAGGGGGCACTTATGTTTTATTCATTTACCGGATGTGGGTGTCTCTGGCAAGGCCAGCATTTGTTGCCCATCTCTAATTGCCCTGGAGAAGGTGGTGGTGAGCTGCCATTTCAGAGGGTAGTTAAGAGTCAACCACATTGCTGTGGGTTTGGAGTCACATATAGGCCAGACTGGGTAAGGACGGCAGATTTCCTTCCTCTAAAGGACATTAGTGAAGCAGATGGGTTATCACAATAATCCGGCAGTTTCATGGTCACAGTTATTGACACTAGCTTTTTATTCCAGATTTATTTAATGAACTGAATTTAAATTGCCCCAGCTGCCATGGTGGGATTTGAACTACAGGGATTATTAGTCCGGGTCTACCAGATTGCAAGTTCAGTAATATAACCACTATGCTACCGTACCCCTAGCTATGGTTTAAGGGTTCGGTTACCGTTTGGTGATTTAATCATCCTTATGGATTAAGTCCACCGACTCCAATTTGAAAACCAAGGGCAGAGGGTCCAGTTGGGGGTGGGGGGGGGGCTGTTACGTCGCAGGGGACGGCGTGACGTCACATGGGACGGCGTGACGTCACATGGAAGGCGTGACGTCAGACAGGGCGAGGAGGAAGCGTGACGTCCTGGCGAGGGGGGTGACGTGAGACGCAGGTGTGCGTGGCGACGGCGCCGCGTCGGTCGGATGGGTGGGGCGAGGTGAGATAGGTGGGTGGGGCGAAGTGGCGGGGCGGGGTAAGGATCATAAGCGGCTGCAGTGAGCGCTGATCGGCGGTGGCCGTCTGTGTGAGGGAGCGGGACTGGTTGACAGCAGCAGCGCCACACAAGCCCCGGTGCTCAGAAACACGGAGGTTGTCAACCGATCCAAATTTAATCAGGAGAGGCCGGGCGACTAGGCCAAGCTCTAGCCGGATCGGCTCGGATCGGGGCGGAGATGAGCGGAGGGACGGCCGCCGATGAGGACGAGAGGTGCCGGCGGCGGCGGAAAGCCAGCCTGGCCGACGAGCTGGAGAAGGAGCCGCAAGCGCCACCGCAGATGATCAGCGTGGACGTGGCCGGCGTCCTGCTGCAGTTCTCCAAGACCTTTGTCATCATCTTCCCGGTCTACGTGCTGGGCTACCTGGGGCTGAGCTTCAGCTGGGTGCTGATCGGGCTGCTCGTCTTCTTCTGGTGGCGGAGGAACCGCGGCAACAAGCGCTCCCGGCTCTTCCGGGCGCTGGCGTTCCTGGAGCACGAAGAGAAAAGCCTGAAGGAGAATATCCAGAGCTCCGACCTCCCAGCCTGGGTGCGTATGGCCGCCCACTCTTGCCTCTCTTTACTCTTGTGCCCGGCTTTCCTTTTAGTTGTCTCTTCTAAAAGGGCACCGCAAAGTGTTGAGCTGTGCCACGGTGCAACTAAACATTTCACCCAAACCAATTGGTTCTTGTCCCCACAAAATGTTTTAAAGTTGGGAATGTAGTCAAAATATAGTAATATAGCTTGAAAAGTTCATTGCACTTGTGGAGTTCATCTGGTAGGTTCAATCCTGTTTGAAGTTGTGTTAGTGTATTAATTCCTGTTGTAATAACGTGGACTTGCCCGATCGTACAGGGCTGCCATTGTGTGACAACTGTTCCTGTGTTTTACTGTGTGTGGTTACTGGTAAATCTGGCTACCGCCACACACTTGCGTGTCAAGGAATACCGGATTTTTGTTTTTAGCTGAAGTCCCACATTTGGGATTCTCTCTTATGCAATGTGCTGCACTCGGCACTTTTACATTGGTGTTTTGTAAACGAATATCAGCGCATACTTGATGCTGAATCGTGCGCCTTGCAGTTGTGCTTCTGACAGTTCCTTGGCAGATAACGTCTCTCAATTAAAGTTGCCTCCTGGGGGTGCTGGGTATCACAATCTTGAGTATTTTGTTTAGCTGGTAGGGTGCCTCCTGTCTGCTAGGCACAGAGTAATGTTGAGGATGTGTGAATAGTTCTTAACTGTTTTGTTTTTCTTTTCCTTGACCGTTCACATCCTACCCCGCAAGATAAATATCTGGGAAGTGAGAGCTTGGGGTGGAGCCGGTGCTTTACATTTTACTGGTTTTGAACCCCCGACAAAGAGAATTCTTTTAGTTGGGTCGAAATGGAACATGGTGTGGAGTGTTGCTCTATGACATCATTACGTAGCTGGTAGTTGTGATGATAGTAATATTTGTGAAAAATACATTATGGTGGAAGAAGCATAATTTAGGACTTGTCAAGTTTATTTGGCTTGGAGTGGATGCAGACCTGCTGTAGTATCTGTTTTGCATGCCTTGACATTTACACAGATCCTATCTGTAGTAATGTTACTTTATCAAACAATATAGTCGAGTTCTGTAACACATTATAGACTTGTTAGTAAAATGAAAGAGGCAGTGGCAGTGTGGATACAAAATTGCCTAAGAGACAGAAAGCAGAGAGTAGCGGTGAACGGTTATTTTTCAGACAGGAGGGAAGAATAACTGCGTTGTCCCCCAGGGGTGGGTATTGGGACCACTGCTCTTTTTGATGTATGTTAATGACCTGAACTTGGGTTTACAGGGTATAATTTCAAAGTTTGCAGATGATACGAAACTCGGAAATGTAGTAAACAGTGAGGAGGATAGTAGCATACTTCAGGAGGACATAGACAGACTGGTGAAATGGGCAGACACATTGCAGGTGAAATTTAATGCCGAGAAGTGTGACCTGGTGGATTTTGGTAGGAAGAATGAGAAGAGCCAATATAACTTAAATGCTACAATTAAAAGGGGCTGCAGGAACAGAAACCTGGGGGTATACGTGCACAAATCTTTGAAGGTGGCTGGATGAGTTGAGAAGGCTGTTAGGAACAACATATGGGATCCTTGGCTTTATAAATAGAGGCATAGAGTACAAAAGCAAGGAAGTTATGCTGAACCTATGTAAATCACTGGTTAGGCCCCAGCTGGAGTTTTGTGTACAATTCTGGGCACCACACCTTAGGATGTCAAGGCTTTTGAGTGGATGCAGAGGAGAATTACTAGAATGATACAAGGGATGCGGGACTTCAATTGCATGGAGAGACTAGAGAAGCTGGTGGTGTTCTCTTTAAAGCAGAGAAGGTTAAGGGGTGATTTGTTAGAGGCGTTTCAAATCAGGAAGGATTTTGATAGAGTAAATACGAATAAACTGTTACCAGTGGCAGAAGGATTGGTAACCAGAGGACACAGATTTAAGGTAATTGGCAAAAGAACCAGAGGCGAGATGAGAGTTTTTTTTGTGCAGTTAGTTGTTGTGATCTGGAATGCACTGCCTGAAAGGGTGGTGGAAACAGATTCAGTAATAACTTTCAAAAGGGAATCGGATAAATACTTGAAGGGGAAAAATTTTCAGGGCTCTGGGGAAAGGGCAGGAGAGTGGGACTAATTCGACGGCTCTTTCAAGGAGCTGGCATGGGCCGAAAGGCGCATGTGCTGTGTCATTCTATTATTCTAAGAACAGTGTAGAGCAGTAGAACACTTTTAAGCTGAAAATGAATTAAGAAATTGGTATGTGAAATTTGTAATAAGAATGAAATATGTTTATCAACTGGTCTGAAGACCTGACCTGTTTTAATATTACATAAAAATTGTCTAACTTTTTTAAAGAAAATCTCCTTTGGTGACTTAAAAATGAAATGTCTGCAGTATAAAGTAAAACTGCGTGACAATATTGCCTCTATACCTTTAGGGGCATGCTATTTTATGTAGTCAATTTTTGATTTATACAAACGTAATTTTTACATCTGTTGCAAATGTTGGAGATTTATGGATCTAAAATAACACTGTGCGAGGTGCACAGACACACTGCTGTATTAGATCATTCATTTGCAGGACTGGACAATGTATAGTCACTTGGAGCAGATGTTAGTACTGTATATATTTGGGTCAGGAACAGTCCAAATAACCAAACTATGACAGTTCAGAATTCAATAGCAACAACAATTGTTCTTTTTAAAATTATGATATTAAAATGGATTTTTGTCATTTTCAATGTTGAATTTTAAAAGTGAGGCTTGTAAACACTTAATGTATACACAGCAGAAACACACATAGAAAATTGGATCCCATAATGAAACCTCGCACCGTTTTCAAGTAATATGCCATCGCCTGGGCATTACAAGATTGTTTTAAAGTTTTTTTTTTTGCTATTACTTTGGGCATTAATGTTAGTTTAGTCTACCAAGGATTAATATTTGTTGATACACGCCAGGTGACTGCCTATGAAAAGTACCCATTACAGGAACAGCACCAGCATTCTTGAGAGTTGGTGCACCTAATTACTGGATATTAAAGTTCAATTTTCACCTATTGTAAATCTCCCTGTTGTGATCGATTTGTAGATAAAATTATGTTTTGACCTAACTACTCGGCCAGGATTGAGACGAGGAATGTGTATGAAAATAATCCGCGTGCAGTTCCCATATTCTGTCGGTGCTTCCGAGTGGGAATGCAAACGTGCACGCCAGAATACAGCAACAACTTGCATTTATATAGCGACTTTAACGTCATAAAACATCCCAAGGCGCTTCACAGGAGTATTATCGAACAAAATATGACACCAAACCACATAAGGAGATATTAGGACACTTACTTGGTCAAAGAGGTAGGTTTAGGTTGTGTTACTTTGATTGATGGGTTATAAATGCAGCTGCAGTCCCAAGACTGGGTGCAGAAAAGATTTCCGAGAATTGATTCCAGGGATGAGGGACTTCAGTTACAGTTGTATATGTTTGGCAGGATGTAGCTGCTGTTTAAAATTTGGGCAAGCTGAGGAGCACTGCGTTTCCATCCACCTACAAACTGACTCCATTTCTCACACAAAGCAACAGTGTGTCAAATCTGCCCATCACTCTCCTTGCCATTGAGATTTCTAGTGTGCAAACGCAAGTTACAATTTGCTGTTCTGTCTGAATTGGGACAGATCACGGGGAAACGATTTGTTTGGAAACAGAAGTTTCTGTTCGTGGCCTGATCAGTATGTCATGGGTTCCCGATGTCCCAACTGGATCTAGGTGTTTTTACAATAAATGCAAGCTGCACTCCAACATTCTGTAGCAAATCCAAAAAAATTGTGGATGGAATGACAGTAACAAAACTTTACACACTTTCTCTCGCACCTTCAATTGTTTAGAAATAAATTAATGGGGTTCTGTCTAGGTTGTCTCATCACTTGGAACTCTGTCTGCATCTCAGCAACATTCAAAAGCAGAGATAAGTAACACTTACTGTGGCAGCATTTGCTGGAGAATGCAGTATACTGTGGAAAAGCTTTAACTTGACTGTTAGTCATATAGTCATAACAGCACAGAAGGAGGCCATTCGGCCCATCGAGTCCGTGCTGGCTCTCTGTAGAGCATCCAGTCAGTCCCATTCCCCCGCTCTATCCCCGTAGTCCTGCAAGTTTATTTCCCTCAAGTGCCTATCCAGTCTCCCCTTGAAAACATTGAGTGTTTCCACTTCCACCACTTCCATCGGCAGCGAGCTCCAGGTCATCACCACTCGCTGCGTAAAAAAGTTTTTCCTCGTGTCCCCCCTGTATCTCTTGCCCAAAACCTTAAATCTGTGTCCCCTAGTCCTTGTACCATCAACTAGTGGGAACAGCCTTTCCCCATCTAGCCTATCCAAATCCGTCATAATCTTGTAGACCTCTATCAAATCACCCCTCAACCTCCTTTGCTCTAATGAAAACAGATCCAGCTTCTCCAAGCTGTCCTTGTAGCTAAGATCCCCCATCCCTGGAACCATTCTGGTAAATCTCCTCTGCACCCTCTCAAGGGTCTTCACATCCTTCCTAAAGTGTGGTGACGTCAAAACTATTTTTTTTCAAGTCTTTCTGTGCTCCCAAGAACCAAGATTAGTGCCTTGAGACTTTTGTACTTTGCCTCTAGCTGCACATTGTTATGCCAGCTACTGTACAAAAGACATGTCAATTGGCAAGCTGGCCTGCTCTCAAGTGACTGTAAGGAAAATGTCTCAAAGTAGAAGCTGGCAGCGCTGCAACTGATTGCAGATTTGTTCTGTATTGTGACCCCTTCAATTACTCAAAAATAAACTGTCCAAGTAGCCCTAGAATCTCTGCTGAAGTTGCAAAGCACAAGAGCCAATTGGAACTAAGTTTCTGGGAAAAAAACGTCAAGTTCCCTGACTGGTGAAAATGGAGGCCAAAGATTTCGGGCAGTTGGTTAAATCGAAGTTCACTGCATTCTTTGAAGATGATCTGTTTTTGTTTGTCTGCTTCTCGAGTGGAGCATAGATGCCGGCATGGACTGGTTGGGCCGAATGGCCTGTTTCTGTGCTGTATATTCTATGCAAGATTTACAAGAATGGTTCCAGGGATGAGGGACTTCCGTTGCGTGGATAGACTGGAGAAGCTGGGGTTGTTCTCCTTAGAACAGAGAAGGTTGAGAGGAGATTTGATAGAGGTGTTCAAAATCATGAGGGGTCTAGGCAGAGTAGATAGAGAGAAACTGTTCCCATTGGCGGAAGGGTCGAGAGCCAGAGGATACAGATTTAAGGTGAGTGGCAGAAGAACCAAAGGTGACATGAGGAAAAACCTTTTTATGCAGCGAGTGGTTATGATCTGGAATGCATTGCCTGAGAGGGTGGTGGAGGCAGATTCAATCGTGGCTTTCAAAAGGGAATTGGATCAGTATCTGAAGGGAAAAAAAATTGCAGGGCTACAGGGAAAGGGCGGGGAAGTGGGACTAGCTGAAGTGCTCTTGCAGAGAGCCGGCACGGGCTCGACAGGCCGAATGGCCTCCTTCTGTGCTGTAACCATTCTATGATTCTAAGTAACAAAAGCAATTGTAGTAAGGTGCAGTTCTTTTGCGTTCGGAAAGTGTAACAAATTTCCAAATAAAGTAGGATATGACTGCACACTTGATCCAATGAGAGTTGTAACTTTTGAAATAGTTCATGATTTATCAGATGGTGTGCAAGGGAGAGGATTACAGCTTTCTATAATTACTCCTCTTTCTTGACAGTTTTCTTCCTCTTTTATGAAAGCGTTGATTCATTGCTGCATTTGTTGTACGAGTGCCAATTACTTAGTCACTGTGCACAGGTGGCATTATTTGAGCCTTGGCAGGCTATTCAACTGTGGAGAGGGCGGCATCATAGCTGAACCCATCCTACTCTTGCCTAGTGTCACACATGCACTTCCAACAGGAGGACATCGACAGAATGGGGAAATGGGCAGACACATAGCAGATGAAATTTAACGACGAGAAGTGTAAAGTGATTCATTTTGGGAGGACGAATGAGGAGAAGGCAATAGAAACTAAATGGTACAATTTTAAAGGGGCTGCAGGAACAGAGAGCCCTGGGGGTGTACTTGAACAAGTCTTTTGAAGGTGGCAGGACAAGTTGAGAAGGCTGTTTTAAAAAAAAAAAAAAAAAAAATCATACAGGATCCTTGGCTTTATAAATAGAGAAGTCGCACAACACCAGGTTATAGTCCAACAGATTTATTTAATTTTACAAGCTTTCGGAGCAGTTCGCTCCTTCGTCAGGTAAGTTTAGCAGTGAGAGAATCTCCCAGAATTCACAATTTAAACACAGACAAAATATATTCAAATCTTTCCCACATCAAAGAGCATAGCCAAGACAATGAGATGTGTCCCAGGGGGTCCAACGTGTCAAACCACCTGCTGGCTGCATATCCTGTCAATCTGTGTAGGTTCTTGTGTTAGCCTTTTTAAAAAAAAAAACACCTGGGAAGACCGGCCATGATGTCAAGTCACGTTCTGTATAGTGACATGAACCCGATATCGCGATTGAGGCCCTCCTCATGAGTGCGGAACTTGGCTATCAGTTTCTGCTCTATGATTTTGCGCTGTCGTGTATTTCGAAGGCCGCCTTGGAGAACGCTTACCCGCATATCCGAGGCTGAATGCCCCTGGCTGCTGAAGTGTTCCCCGACTGGGAGGCAACCCTCCTGCCTGGCGATTGTTGCGCGGTGTCCGTTCATACGTTGTCTCAGTGTCTGCATGGTCTCGCCGATGTACCATGCTCTGGAGCATCCTTTACTGCAACGTATCAGGTAGACAACGTTGGCCGAGTCACATGAGTATGTACCGTGTACCTGGTGGGTAGTGTCCTCACGTGTAATGATGGTATCTGTGTCCATGATTTGGCATGTCTTGCAGAGGTTGCCGTGGCAGGGTTGTGTGGTGTCTTGGTTGCTGTTCGCCTGAAAGATGGGTAATCTGCTGCGAACGATGGTACTTTTGAGGTTAGGCGGCTGCTTGAAGGCGAGTAGTGGAGGCGTGGGGATGGCCTTAGCAAGGTGTTCGTCGTCATCGATGACATGTTGAAGGCTGCGAAGAACATGGCGTAGTTTTTCCGCTCCCGGGGAAGTACTGGACGACGTAGGGTACTCTGTTGGTTGTGTCCCGTGTTCGTCTTCTGAGGAGGTCTATGCGGTTTTTCGCTGTGGCCCGTCGGAACTGTCGATCGACGAGTCGAGCGTCATATCGCGTTCTTACGAGGGCGTCTTTCAGTGTCCGTAGGTGTCCATCGCGTTCCTCCTCGTCTGAGCAGATCCTGTGTATTCGCAGGGCTTGTCCATAGGGGATGGCTTCTTTAACGTGGTTAGGGTGGAAGCTGGCGAAGTGGAGCATCGTGAGGTTGTCCGTGGGCTTGCGGTAGAGTGAAGTGCTGAGGCGTCCGTCTTTGATGGAGATTCGTGTGTCCAAGAATGAAACCGATTCTGAGGAGTAGTCCATGGTGAGTTTGATGGTGGGATGGAACCTGTTGATGCTATCGTGTAGTCCTTTCAGTGATCCTTCGCCGTGGGTCCAAAGGAAGAAGATGTCGTCGATGTATCTGGTTATAAATAGAGGCAGAGAGTACAAAAGCAAGGATGTTATTGCAAACCTATGTAAATCACTGGTTAGGCTCCAGCTGGAGTATTGTGGCCAATTCTGGGCAGCACACTTTAGGAAGGATGTCAAGGCCTTACAGAGAGTGCAGTGGAGATTTACCAGAATGTTACCACTTGGGGAGACTAGAGAAACTGGGGTTGTTCACTTCAGAGCAGAGAAGGTTAAGGGGAGATTTGATAGAGGTGTTCAAAATCATGAATGGTTTTGATAGAGTAAATAAGGAGAAACTGTTTCCGGTGGCAGAAGGGGCAGTAACCAGAGGACACAGATTTAAGGTAATTGGCAAAAGAACCAGAGGGCAAGATGAGGGGGAAAGAATACGCAGCGAGTTATTAATATCTGGAATGCACTGCCTGAAAGGGGGAGTGGAAGCAGATTCAATAATTTTTCAAAATGAAATTGGATAAATTCTTGAAGGGGAAAAATTTGCAGGGCTTTGGGGAAAGAGCAGGGGGAGTGGGACTAATTGTTTGGTCTTTCAAAGAGCAGGCACAGGCACGATTGGCCGAATGGCCTCCTTCTGTGCGGTATCATTCTATGAGCACAGGTCTTTGCATAATGTTCTGCAACAGGAATCCTGGCCGACATTTCTGCTTTCTAACCCCGGGGAGCTGATGCCAGTTGTAGCGCTCTCACCACAACCCTGGATAAGATTGCAAACTCAAAACAGACTGACAATTAAATCTTCGATCTTTGGGGTTTATATGGCTCAACTTGCTCGTTGGTTAAGCTTACACAACAATTGGAGGAGCTATGGAATAAAACGTTTGATACAAAATTAGTTCAACTGCAGCTTTGCTTAACTTAACCAGAAATCAGTTAGAAATGTTCCAGGCTACCTCACAGAAGGTTGTTCTTTGTAGGGATTTTCCCTGCTAATCTTTATGCTTTCAGTTTAACTGGAAGTATCCCGTATGGGGATGATTTGCAGTGTCGTTTCACGACCAACACTGGGCAAAATACTCCTGTGTAGTCTCACCAATAGATCAATATAAATGTCTGGTTCTTGCACTCTGCAGGTTTCCTTGTAAATACTATCATTCCATTTGTGTTAGAAATTGCTGCCATATGACGTGCTTACATTTCTAACATTTGCAGATTACACCCAGAGGATAAATTCTGTGGTTTTCATCTGAGTTACGCTGAAAACTAGAGGGTGATCAGGGGGAGGAATCTTTGGTGCTTTGAAACAAAATATTTGATCACTGCTATGAACCAGTGACTCTGGCTGGGATTGCGAGTCTTCGGCTTAGACATTTGGGTCTTGCAATGCTGGTGGCAACCCCAGAGTAAACTTGCTGGATTCACTAAGGCTGGCTGCTGGGTCAACCCAATTTAAATATATATATATATATATATAAAAATGTATCTACGCGAATGTGCGAGACCCATGTTTCGGGGGTGAGCAGGCGGTAGCAGGCTACCAAACCCAATATAAAAGCAGCTTTAGAGCAGGCCTACAGTTAGCTGTGTGGTGATAGTCAATCAATAACTCTCTAACTGTAACTGCACTGTCCAAATTTTTTAGAGAGCATGTTATTTGCTTCTCTGCAGACAGCTGTCTGAATGACTGATGCATGTGGCTCTCTTATACATCTCCTGTAATATCAGTTATACAGACAGCTGTCTGCAGTATAATACATCAGCTTTGAGCAGTGTGTCGGAAATAATGGCTCGGATTATTCAGTGGACATAACAGTGAGGCTAACTGTTAGAGTAAATTGGACAGCAACTTTCGGCATCCACACATGTGTAGTTAAGCACAAAAATCTGGAAGTTGCTGTCCTATAGCTGCCCTGCTTCTCCACAAGCTGTGCTACACTGGTACCTCGCTGAGAGACTCTGCATTCAAATACATGCAATGACCTAAAGTTGGGGTATTTGCATGATAGTTACCCACTAAGCATGCAAGAAAAAGTTAGGGCTTGTCCATTCTAGTGTAAGTGAATTTGTAATGGCGTGATAAGTCTTAATTACTGCCAAACAACCTTTCTGGCACTGAAAATGGACTTTTACAAATGTGGAGTCTCATTCCATCAGATTTTAATATTGTTGGAGTTTAAAAAAAATTAAAGATTTTTCTTTCTGTCTCTTATCTCTCTCTCTTAATCCCATCTTTCTTTCCCTCTCTATTTTATTTTCTGTGCATAATTTGGCATTGAATTAACTATTCTAACTTCCTGGTTTAGACTCTGCGCGTCTCAGTAAGGATTCTTCAGTCTGATTGTTTAAGGAGGCACACCGTTGCTTGCCCTGTTCACATAGGTCCCAGCTCCCCTGTAGAGGGCGCCGCGCTGTTTTTGGTTTCTAATAACTGCAAGTTCCAGTGCAAAAGCTCACAAAAAGTCTGTGGACCAGTATTCGCGTAATGAATGGCGAGTGCCATTTGTTTGGCCGCTGACTGGAAAATCTGGCCAATAAATGGAAACTTCCAAAGAACATTAAATGCCCAAATTGTACGCAGAGCTTTTTCACCTGCAGGATTGTTCTGAAAAAAAGAATTGAAGCAGTTACTTTCATTTTGTGTCCACTCCTGTGTTTTGTGCTCAATGTGAGAGATTTTAGGGCAACCATTTGCTGGAGCAAGCGTTTCCACGTTGGGCACTGACCGCACAGCCAGGATGGAGAGTGCCCCAACCTTGTGCTCATCCCAAACCTCAGAAGACCACTCCCTAGTGCACCAGTGACATTTTTTTCCATTTCCTACACCCAGCCATTCTGAATGAGACTATCAATTAATGCTAAATTAGGGATATCCAAATTCTTTTCACATAGGTTCCTTACAGCCAACACGGAGAGATCTGTAATCTCATTTTAAAGATACATTTTTATATTAAAAAATGTTGGATTTATATTCTGACTTACATAAATGTAATAAAATTATTTTTGTAAAGAATCAAATGTTGTGCTATTGACATGCACTTCAACACTGAAGAATGAGCCACTCAGCCCTGTGTTTACTCCCCATTATCTCTCTCTCTTCCAACTATATTGCAATGGATGCAGCTCATAACAGATTTAATTATAATTTAGTGGAAAAAGAGATTATATCATTTCTTGGAAGATAAAATAAACTGCCGTCTGGATTATTTTCAGAAAGAGAATGCACTTTCTTGTGATCTTTAGCCTTCGTCACAGGGGTTGGATCAGAGAATCTGTGGCAGCTGTCTGCTAGAGTAGTATCAGGCCCGAGCCAAAAACAGCACCTCACGGAACACAACACTGTTCAGCAGGATTATTTTAGACTCGAGTCCTATGAGCTCACCAAAATAGAAGCTTTTTTGGGGACATTGTCCAGAAGTACCTGTTTGGCCCATGGTCAAACTGATACCATTAGCAGCCGACCTATTGTGTAACAATAAAGCTTCCCGGTGAAGTAAAAGTCCCAAGAAATCACATAACGAAATACTCAATTTTGTGCGCCTTGCGTTGTTGTGAAGTCTCCTGCAATGTGTTTGTATCCCACACGAGATTGGGCTTGCGCAGTCTGACAGTACAGTTGATGTAAACTGCTCTGAGATAGGCCCTGGCATTTGCACTGTTTTAAGCACATCGGCTGCAATGCAGTGTCTGGGAGTGTCATGAAGAGTAACTGTATAGTGTTATTTATCATAGTTGTTTGGTCGGCAGAACGGTTTAGATTGGTTGTGTTACCTTGGTGGTAGAGGGTGGGGCGAAACATAATCTGCTCTGGGTGCAATTCTCTTGCTCATCAGGTAATCTCTGATGTTTACCTTAAATATGAGAATTTGGACAATCAATTGGCCTGTTCTCTGCTGTAAATTCTATGTAATACTAGCACTTTTTTTCATTTTGGACTGCAATCCCAAGCTACCTTCCACAGGTGATCTGTTCTAAAGCCTCTGAAAAACTGTGTGAATTGACTTGTGCTCTTTTTGTTTTGTCGTCTGGTACACAAGGAATCTCAATGCACTGGTCCGCTGTCTCGCTTGACTATCCACTATTAATATTCAACCTGTGCTATGTGCCACTAGTAAGAAGTATCAAGTGCACCCACTGGGAACATGCATGGATCAGTGTTATATGTACTGTACTGCTTGTGAATAGAGGGTAATATTACAGCTCGCACTGCTCAAGGATTTCAAACATTACATATGGATTAAGTGTGCGAGTGTTTTCGTTCCAGTTTTGTCCCATGCTCTTGAAGACATTGACTCTTGCTGGAACACAGTTCCAAGGACACCAGCAGACCTCATCCACATGATTGTTCTTCACGTTTGAACCTATGAATATAGGCATGTTTTTCAACCGTGGGGGTATAGTCGGCAAGCCTGATCTTGCTCTCATCCAACCTCCAGCCACTGACACATTTCTAGCAGGAAATACTGGATAGAAGCCAGGAACCATAGCTGTGTCTCTCTCTCTCTCTCTCTCTCTCTCTCCTTTTTCTTTTTTTTTCTTTCTTTCTCTCTCCTTTCTTTCTCTCTCTCTCTCTCTCTCCTTTCTTTCTCTCTCTCTCTCCTTTCTTTCTCTCTCTCTCCTTTCTCTCTCTCTCTCTCTCTCTCTCTCTCCTTTCTTTCTCTCTCTCCTTTCTTTCTCTCTCTCCTTTCTTTCTCTCTCTCCTTTCTTTCTCTCTCTCTCTCCTTTCTTTCTCTCTCTCTCCTTTCTTTCTCTCTCTCTCTCTCCTTTCTCTCTCTCTCTCCTTTCTTTCTCTCTCTCTCTCCTTTCTCTCTCTCTCTCTCTCTCCTTTCTCTCTCTCCTTTCTCTCTCTCCTTTCTCTCTCTCCTTTCTTTCTCTCCTTTCTCTCTCTCCTTTCTTTCTCTCCTTTCTTTCTCTCCTTTCTTTCTCTCCTTTCTTTCTCTCCTTTCTTTCTCTCCTTTCTTTCTTTCTCTCCTTTCTTTCTCTCTCCTTTCTTTCTCTCTCCTTTCTTTCTCTCTCCTTTCTTTCTCTCTCCTTTCTTTCTCTCTCCTTTCTTTCTTTCTCTCTCCTTTCTTTCTTTCTCTCTCCTTTCTTTCTTTCTCTCTCCTTTCTTTCTTTCTCTCTCCTTTCTTTCTTTCTCTCTCCTTTCTTTCTTTCTCTCTCCTTTCTTTCTTTCTCTCTCCTTTCTTTCTTTCTTTCTCTCTCCTTTCTTTCTTTCTTTCTCTCTCCTTTCTTTCTTTCTTTCTCTCTCCTTTCTTTCTTTCTTTCTCTCTCCTTTCTTTCTTTCTTTCTCTCTCCTTTCTTTCTTTCTTTCTCTCTCCTTTCTTCTTTCTTTCTCTCTCCTTTCTTTCTTTCTTCTCTCTCTCCTTTCTTTCTTTCTTCTCTCTCCTTTCTTTCTTTCTTTCTCTCTCCTTTCTTTCTTTCTTTCTCTCTCCTTTCTTTCTTCTTCTCTCTCTCTCCTTTCTTTCTTTCTTTCTCTCTCCTTTCTTTCTTTCTTTCTCTCTCCTTTCTTTCTTTCTTCTCTCTCCTTTCTTTCTTCTCTCTCTCTCCTTTCTTTCTTTCTCTCTCTCTCCTTTCTTTCTTTCTCTCTCTCTCCTTTCTTTCTTTCTCTCTCTCTCCTTTCTTTCTCTCTCTCTCTCTCCTTTCTTTCTCTCTCTCTCTCTCCTTTCTTTCTTTCTCTCTCTCTCCTTTCTTTCTCTCTCTCTCTCTCCTTTCTTTCTTTCTCTCTCTCTCCTTTCTTTCTCTCTCTCTCTCCTTTCTTTCTCTCTCTCTCTCCTTTCTTTCTCTCTCTCTCTCCTTTCTCTCTCTCTCTCTCTCCTTTCTTTCTCTCCTTTCTTTCTCTCCTTTCTTTCTCTCCTTTCTTC